>VSMD01111745.1:0-48274 GCA_008750895.1 Mirza zaza | reverse complement strand
GGGAGAGGAGGCCTGCGCAGGTGCTGGGGGCATGGGGAGGTGTGAGCAGAGAGGAGGAAGAGGCCAGCAGCCAACGCTCTTCAGCGTCCCTCTCCCTGGTTAGCTCATCCTTGAATAGGCAGCGGCTCAGCCTGCATTCTGGGTCTGCCAATGCAGTGACACCAAAGGTGCCACTGGTGGTGCGGTTCTGAGATAGTTTCACTCTGCCACAAGTGGCATGCGGGTGCCGTGCACCCTGGCCTCTCTGGAGTCACGTCTGTGCAGGTGAGCCAAAGCCAGACACCCTCTTTGCTGTGTGTGAATGTCCCCTCCAAAACTCAGGTTCAAATTTAGTTACCATTGCGACCATATGCAAAGGTGGGTAGAACCATTAAGATCAGGTCTCCACCCTCAGAAATGGGTGCAAGCCTTTGTCGGAGGAGAGAGTTAGTTACCTCAGGAGTGAGTTCCTGATAAAAAGAATGAGTTCAGCCCATTTTCTCTCTCAGCATCACATGCTCTCTTGCCCTGCGCCACGCTGCGACACAGCGGGAAGGCCCTCCTCTGCAGCTGGCGCCATGCTCTGGACTTCCCAGCCTCCGACTCCTGTTCTTTATAAATTACCCAGTTTGTGGGATTCTGGCCTAACAGCCAAGAGCAGACACCTCTGCTTTGTGGGGAGTGGGGACGCTATGGATTTCTGATCCAGAAGCCCACCACAGGATGAGTGCAGCTGCTGTGTGCTCCAGCAAGCCCTGTGCTGCCTAGATACAGGGAGAAAGACAACAGGGTGCTGTCCTTAACATCCAACCTGTAGCCACTCTTTTCTCTTGTCTTGCTTTATATTTGGTCTGTTTCTAGTTCAGAATCCATTTTATTATTTTCTGTCCTGGTCTAATGCATTATTGAAAGGGTTCCTGATCACCAGAGTCAGGCATATGTAGGAGTCTCTCGCCTCATGGTCATGTAGATTTTCTCTGGCCTCTGAAGTCTGCTGTCAGCTTCAACGGAGCAACTGCAGCCACCATCACTGCTGTTGCACACACCCTGCACAAACAACAACAGACAGCATCAGTCTGGCCAGGGAGCCCACCAAGGCCTGCAAAACACAAAACAAGCTGCAGAAGCACTTGGCCCTTCCCCAACACACTCCTGAAAATAAACAGCAATTATGAACCTGCCCCAGGGTAGGCCTGTCAGCCACTTCATATAAAACCAGAGCTCGAAAGTCAGCTCTCTGCCTGTCTCTGCCTCTCCGCAGGGTGGGACGCACAGCAGCCCATCTCCTTTCAGTTAGGGTCTGCTCGGGTCACCAGGCTGTCTGCGCTGCCGGCTGTGCGCCAGGCTCCCGGAGGTGACGGAGCTGCTGCCCTGCTGCCTCTTGCCAAGTCTGACAGGGAGATGACCCAGAGACGGTTTCATCCATGCCATGCACCTGTGGGTTGTCTATTCCACAGATATTTATTGAGTGCCTGCTTGGTACCTGATCCAGTTCACTCACTCATTCATTCATCCAGCAAGGATTTGGGGCGCCTACTCTGCCCGGCACTGGGACAGAGCGATGAACAAGGCTGGGTCCCTGCACACCACGAGGTCACGTGTAGTGGGAGAGGTGGGCAAGCGACCATGCAGCTGGTCTCCAGGGACACAGCAGGAGCAAGGTCTGGGGATATAAGAGCGCAGACTCAGGATACACTAACCCCCGCCCAGGTCTGGGGGCACAAGGAGTCCCTGAGAATACGATCTCCCAGCCAAGGACGAGGAACATGAGGAGTCTGCTGGGCAGAGGTGGGAGGAAGTTTTCTGTGATGGGAGTGGGGCCTGCAAAGGCCTGGGACAAGGATATTGGGTGACTCAGCTGGGGCTACCCAGAGCCCAGGACATGCAAGCAGGGAGAGGCTGTCTCACTGGGACTGTGCCCGCTGTGACTGCAGAGTGGCAGCGCAGCCCGCAAGGCCAGCACACAGAGCTGCTCTGCACAGTCCTCTCGGTGTGCAGTTGGGAAGGGCCTCTCACCCTGCTGACCCACAAGGAATTTTGTTGGGCTCTCCTGTGTGGTTTTCAGGATTTTAGTATTTCTACCTATTTTTTCTAATTTGAAAAGAGTTGCAGATACTCCCATCATAGCACCCTGCCAAACCCTTTTCCCATGTCATCTCTTTCCCACTCCCTCCCCTTCCACCTTGTGTACTCTGGCACAGCAGGCTCCAGAGGATTCCAGCTCTCCCTCACCAAGTGAAGACAAGAAAAGGAAAAACACCTGTCTCCCTGCAGAGCCATCAATGGCACACCTGACATTTTTGGCTATAGAACAAAGGCACTAACAATAAAACATGTTTCCCCAAAGGAGCCCGCTATGATGGGGACATTGACTTACAGCCTTCAGACCCCTTGTCACAATTGTAGTTAAATTGTTAGTGGTGCCATTTTTTGTTTGTTTTTGTTTTTTAGTAAGCTTTCAAAGACTCTATCACAGTGGATTATACACATCAAGTGCAGAGATGAGTTTATATTCCATAACACACAGACTATGCTTGTCTACACATGCGTCATCATTGATTTACAGATGTATCTACTTCAACATCAGCATCGGACACAGACACACAGACACGCCCTCATTCCTTCCTCCCGTTCTTCCCCAGATGCACGCAGGAGCCAGCTTCAGTGTATTTGATACATTGCACATGCATGTCCTTGAATACACGGGTCTCTCTGAAAAAGATGTAGAGGTGCTTTGTATACATACATAGGCCAGACATAACACGTGTTATATCAGGCAGGCTTTAAATCTCATTCTGTTTCTTCTCCATTTCCATTTGACCAAAGATTCTAAGGTGTTCCGTTGCTCTACCACACCCAGGTCATTGCTCCTCAGTGCTGCCTAGTGTTATTCCACAGTTGCTTCCACCTTATTTGGTTTCCAGCACCATGTAGTGAACACTGGGCTCCCGCCATTGCATCGTATCATAAACAAAAGACCAGACAAGCTCCTGTGCTTGTCTCCCAACGGGGCTGATCAAGGACTCCTCTGAGATGCTTGTCAGGAGTTGGGCGGCTAGTTCCAGGTCCACCGACAGGCTGCATGTGGCCCAGTCCTCCAGGGTGGCCACAGCAGTCAGGCCTCTAGGCCTCCCATCTGCCCACATCCTTCCCAGTATGTGATCCCATTCTGTGTCTGATTGTTGTTATTCTGGTGTGTGTAAAGCACTGTCTTATTGTAATTTTAACTTGCATGATGAGAATCTCTTCATGAATTTGTTAGGCATTTGGATGTCCATTTCTATGAATTGCCTGTTCATTTTCTTTACTCGTTTCTCTATTGCAGTGTTCTCTCTTTTCCCTGTATTTTGAAGGAATTCCTATTGGCTTTGCCTCCTCCTATTGGCTTGCAATAATTCTTGTACAAAAATCCTTAATTTGGAGGTAAGCTAACATCTAGCTTTACACTTTAGGGTTACGATGTGACCGTTTTGTTAAAGCAATTACTTGCTTGATCCCTGCGGTCCCCACTAGACTTCAAGGGTAGGAACCAGGGAAGCCTTGAACTCTGCAATGTCAAGAAGAACATTTGTTATATTTGCTCTTAAAAAAGTAGAGAATGGATGAGACCAGCACCAAGCACATTGTGTGCATTCAGTAAATGGCAGCTGCTATTTTGAATGAATGAGATTTTTCTCAAGAGAAAGCTATAAATAAATTTAGTTAAGCAATCTTCTGCAGAGAGAAATACAAAATGAAGACCAAAGAAATGGAAGCTAAAACACCAACAAACCTCAGCAAACAGGAAGGATTTCCTGGTTTTCATAAACGGTTTGAATGTTTCCCGTTAGTGTGGAAAGGCTTTGAGGGGAGTGGATCCAGATTTCTGACTCAGGAATGGCATTGCCGCAGCAGGATTTCTGTCTGTTTGTTTGGGTTTTGAAATAGAAATGTTACAGTTATGCATGGGTAATGTGGAAATCGAGATGATGTCCCATATCCGAGTGATTCACATGTAATACAGTGAGACTCTCTTGTTGGGATCCACTTAGAATCTGTGATCACCTCCTCTAATTCCAGAATAATGTTCCGTGGGTACATCATTGTCTTCTCTGAATTCTTTGGGAGTCCCGTTGGGGGCTGATTCTGGTGTTATGCCGTATACTAATCATTCACTATAGCCTGTAATGTACGTGTGCTGCCTAACGCAGCAGCGGTAGCCAGCATTTTCTCCAGACACGTTTACTGCCTTGGGACATAACAAGAGGCCTGAGTTTCTGCACATAAGCAAATGTTGCCCAGCTCGCACACGGAGGGCCCCTGTGGTGGGAGTCTGGAAGCCATAATGATAAGAAGAACATTCCCCAGGTCCGGCCCCGTATGACGGTTGGTAGTCAATGACGGGTAAGATTTCCTGCGGGGGGAACAACCTAAGACATACACAACCGTGGGGGTCGGCTGCTGGCTGGGAAAGAGCCGCTGGCTGGGAAAGAGCACAAGAAGTTCTTCTAATGGCTGAATTGTTCAATATTGCTTATCTCGGCCTTGGTTTTTGAGTTATGTCCGAGGCTGGCGCCTCAAGAAACCGTTTTGAGGTCTGAGACCATGGGAAATTGTTCCCTTTTGAAACAACTCTGGAATTGACTGATATCGCTGCTGTGCTCAGTTGCTCACGTACAAGGAACTAAACTTGGGTCTGGGGGGCATAAAAATAAAGCGACCGGTGCGTTGGACACTGGAGTCATTTCATGTCTGTGTGTGTCTGTGTCGTTATTTTATGTTCTGTGTCCATCCCCCGTCCTATAATCAGGCCACATCAGAGTCACCTGTAAGGTATCCTTTATTGGGTTGTCTTATTGTCTAAAGTTTTATAGAGGCCAGGCGCTGTGGCTCACGCCTGTAATCCTAGCACTCTGGGAGGCCGAGGTAGGAGGATTGCTTGAGGTTAGGAGTTCGAAATCAGCCTGAGCAAGAGCGAGACCTCATCTCTACTATAAATAGAACGAAATTAATTGGCCAACTAATATATATATAGAAAAAATTAGCCGGGTATGGTGGTGCATGCCTGTAGTCCCAGCTACTTGGGAGGCTGAGGCAGTAGGATTGATTGAGCCCAGGAGTTTGAGGTTGCTGTGAGCTAGGCTGATCTCATGGCACTCACTCTAGCCTGGGCAACAAAGCAAGATTCTGTCTCAAAAATAAATAAATAAATAAATAAAGTTTTATAGAAGGAAAAAGATATCACTTCTTTATCAGAGTTTCAGGGAATGAAAGCCCAGAGGCAAGCTCCCTAGATGGGAGGGACACCCTCCATTCTTTCCCCAATTATTTGGAGATTGCCTGATGCCAGGGAGCAGCACAGATGTGGGGGACAGGTCAGGCCCTGGTCAGTGGGGGTCAGATGACCTCTCAAGAGGACCATCTTACAGCATGAGAAGCTCCACTGGGCCGGACCCCAGCAAAAATGGTTCAAATCAGTTTTAAAAAAAAACAATAATTTAAAGCTTCTAACAATGATTCTAAGGGCAAATATCAAAGAAACATCTATATTCAAGAAAATTGACAAAAATTTGGCCACAAAAGCACATGCCTAGGCACGTAACATAGGAGAGTCTGCGGTGTCTGGACTAAGACAGGGACAGAGACCCCACTCGGGACTGCAGCAGCCAACAGCACCCACTGCCCTGCGCCCAGCCGGAGCGCTTGCCTCCCGGAGAGAGCGGTCCTCCGCACTTCTCATCCTGCTCCCATTCACCTGTCGCTGAGGCTAAGGATGGGCAGAATGCAGGCAAGAAGTGGGGACTCCCTTCTTCCTACCAGCTCCCACCCTGAAACTGAGGCTCTGCCTTTGGCACAGTCCCCCGACCCCAACGTGTGATGTGGGGGTTCCACACCAGGAGAGGCAAGACAAGAGGACCTCACACTGCTGTCCCCCACCATGCCAGGCATTTGGCTTCTAGAGTGGGGGTGTCACTTAGAGAGAAGTTTGCCATTGTCCACACCCCAGCTTCAGAGCCCTGACTCAGAGATTTTGCCTGGAGGTCTGGGAAGGGGCAGGGATGGTGAAGTAGGCCTTAAACAGATAACTCCTAATCTCTTCCCAAAGTAATTGACTCATTTGCAACAAAGTGTGGAGAAGTTCAAGCTTAAGGTTTCTCTTAAGAATGGTGGAGGTTGTGGTGAAAGCAGTTGGAAAAGATTCATAAATTTAGTGAAGACACAGCCTAGACTGCATGCTGGCTAGTTTGCAAGAGAGCCTGGGGAATAATGTCACAGCAAGTGGTCCCAAGGACAAACCTAGCTGCACACAGAGAGTCAGAGAGTCAAAGTTTATTTCGCTGGCTAGCTCAGAGAGGCCTCACCACCAAATTCTGAGCACCGTCTACCCATTTTTCCCACTTTTATTAAGTTGGGTGGTCCAACTTAATAAAAGTTATTATGGCAACTGCAATACTCTGTGATGTATGAAAAGCACTCAGCCAAGTCCTTGGCCACTACCATGCCCTTCAGACATACAGTCTCCCATGAATAAGAATTACAAGCATAATCATGGTAACATGTGCTTAATAACATAAAAAATACACACAAAACAAGCAAATGAAAAGCCTAGGAACACACAAATGCCCACCAATAATAGAATAGATGAGCAACTGTGGCATATTCGTGTCACGGAACAAGAAAGAGGAGGGTACACTACACTCAACACAGACAAATCTCACAATTGCAATGTTGAGCAAATTAAGCGAGTCACAAAAAAAATTCATACTGTATTATTATTTTTTTTTTTTGAGACAGAGTCTGGTTCTGTTGCCTGGGCTAGAGTGTCGTGGCGTCAGCTTAGCTCAGAGCAACCTCAAACTCCTGGGCTCAAATGACCCTCCTGCCTCAGCCTCCCAAGTAGCTGGGACTACAGGCATGTGCCACCATACCTGGCTCATTTTTTCTATTTATATATTTTTAGTTGTCCAGATAATTCCTTTCTATTTTTTAGTAGAGACTGGGTCTTGCTCTTGTACAGGCTGGTCTCAAACTCCTGACCTTGAGCAATCCTCCCGCCTCCGCCTCCCAGAGTGCTAGGATTACAGGCGTGAGCCACTGCGCCTGGCCTATGATTTCTTTTATTCAAAAGTCAAAAACAGACACTACAGATATCCTTAGTGTAGAGGAATACCTTCTTAAAAAGAAAAGTATAAATGACAGCAGAGAAGTAACTGCCATAAACGAAACATAGTGACCACTGTATGAGAGAGACAGAAAGAGTGAACCAGTGAGAGAGAGGGAATGGGTAAGAGGGTGTGTGACAGTGAGGGAAGGAAAGTCTGTGTGAGAGTGAGAGGGAGAGAGAGAGAAAGAGAGAGAGAAGAGGGTGGAAGCAGATGCCCCTACGGACCATCTCACGCAGACTGGCCAGCAGACGCAGCACATCCATCGAACAGCCCCAGGCCCAGGCGTCCAGCAATGTGCTGGTTCCTGGGCCAGCCCTGGAAGGAGACGCATCTGCCTCTGTGTCGGCGGAACACAGCCCAGACTGCACAGCTGCAGCATGTCATTGTTGCCTGCGCTTCTTATATGCCCTGCTAAAAGCCCCAGGAGAGCACCACCAGAGAGGAGAGAGGACCTGCACAAAGTCCCCAGTTTGTAAGTGGTAGATCTGGGACTCAGACTGACTCCAAATCCCAGCCTCCTCTGCCCCACCATGCTATGTTCGAAAAGGCTTCGCATCTCCAAGGGAGAAGGAAATCCAACCGACAGGTCTTTCCTCCCTGTCTCTGGATGCTCCTCGCCCTCTCCATTCATCTTTAAAGCCTCTTTCTGATTATCTCTGTCTTTTATCATTTGTACTGAAGAGTTTTTTTGCCTCAATTATGCCATTTTTTTTAACAGGATCTCTCTCTGTCACCCAGGCTTGAATGCAGGAGTGCAGTGGTGTGATCATGGCTCACTGCAGCCTTGACCTCCTAGGCTCAGCCTCGCAAGTAGCTGGACTACACGAGTGTGCCACCATGCCCAGCTAATTGTTTTTATTTTTGCAGAGACCTGGTATCCCTATGTTGCCCAGGCTGATCTCAAATTCCTGGGCTCAAGTGATCCTCCTGCTGGCCTCCTAAAGTGCTGGGATTACAGGTGTGAGCCACCACACGTGGATGATTTGCCAAATTTTAAAAGATTCTTCCTGAAGATTTTCTGCTAAAAATACCGAAAAATGAAAAAAAAATCACTTATCAAGCTATATAATATGATACCATGAACAAATGTGAGCCTGAAAGAGCCAATTCTTCAGGATAGATCCCAAGTGGCCTACATTTAAAACAGAGCCTAAAGGCCATTTGCTGACTAGAGGTCACACAGGTACTCTGAGTTCCCAAAAACAACCCACACCTCTTTAACTTTGGGACCTTCAGAGCTCACCTGAGCCAACCAATCAGAGCTCACCTCCATCAGCCAATCAAAGTTCAGCTGTATCAACCAATCAGAGCTAAGCAAGTGTTCATCCTTCGTTTGCATAAATAAACCTGATTGGGAACCTGGGCAGGAATTTTTGCTATAAAACTTGAGACCTCCTTTTGTTCTCTAGAACTCACCCTCCTTTTACACCTCAGTTTGCAAACTGTTTACGGGCATAAAGTCTCTTTCCTCTAGAGTCTTTCCATAAAGTCTCTTTCCTCTAGATTCTTTTCCAGAGTACTTTTATTTACGTTGTTGGTGTCAGAAATGCTGTTCAAGTTCACGGGTAATCTTTTCAGGTTCACTTAGTAGTCTTTTGGCAGATGGGATTAGTCTAATATTGTTGGTTTGATGATAATGGCTATGTCTTCTGAGTTACCAGCAAAATATGCACATATTTAACTTTAGCTTTCTTACTGTTATGATACTTGCCTTGCATGCAGTAGCATAAAATTGGTGGATAGAAAATTTTGCTTGGGGCGGTGGCTAGATTTGTCTAGTGTCTCATGAAGTTTTTCAAATATTGTTAAGAGTGAACAAATTGAATGAATATAAATGGGATAGAAGTTTGTAAGTGAACTTTCAATAATGGTTATGTTTTGTAATATGTTTACTTGAAGATATTTCTCAAATATCTTTAGTAACTATATCCTTAAAAGTTTGCTAAGCTAAATTAAGTGATAGATGTTCCCTGAATATCTAGATCATTTCCAGGTAAAACATAATGCTGAGATATTTGTTGCTGAATATGAGTTTAGTTTCGTATACTTTTGGCTTTTTATCTTGGAAAAACAAAAGTTATCTGGGTCTGTTAGTAAATATGTCCTGCTCCATATTTAAGAGTTGTTCTGTTATAAAACCTATGTATCTGGAAATTGCAAAATGTGTATTCAGGGATTGTTGGTACATGATTGATGGTTACAAGTTGCTTACTCCCTAGGTTTTTGCTGAAAATTAGGATCGCTAAGTTAACACTGAAATTAATGTGTGTGATTAAACTGCTAGAGATAAGAAAGACAATTCTGTATGCAAGTATATGAGACAGGTAGGATGCATTTTTGTAAGGAAAGTTGAAAAGAAAAGAGAATAATTCTGTATGAGAAAGATTCTTGTACAGTAAATTTTTGTTCTAGAGTAAAATTACTGCTTATGTTAGAAAGAGGAATTATAGGACAAAGCAGAAAATCCAAACATGTCGTAAATGGCCAAAGTAAGTCATAATAAGGTTTCTAAAAAAATTTGTAAAAGAAATTTTATAAATTATTTTGGAATTTGGCTGTCATTAGAAAGAAAACATTTATGGGTCTTTCTAAGGATTAGACTTTGATATTAAAAACACACTGGTACAGAACTTAAAAATTTGGTCCTCTGTGTTAGAATGACAAGGTTTTCTTAAAATATTGATTTACTATTAGAAAACTGCAAGAGATTTTGATCAGTTCTGAAATCTGTGTCATCAATGCCCATTCTCAAAACTACAAACAGTTTCTATTTCTGCCACATTTCTTCCTGAGATCTGTCTAGTGTCCCTAGTTTCAGGTTGGAAATGTAGCACTCCTTCTTTCTATCCTTAAAAGGTGTATCTTTCTGTTTGACTGGGATGATGACTCTCCTTCAACCTGGTCATCAAATCCTGTAACTCTAGCTTTTTGGCCCAATTGGAACAATTTCTAATCTTTCATTGAAATGTAGTTTAGGCTTGTTTCACTTAATGTTATCATTGATTTGGCTGGGTTTAAATCTAACATCTTGTTACTTGTTTCATCTTTATCCAATCTGTTATTTCTTTTCTATTTCCTTTTTTGGCATTTTTTGATTAATTGAGGATTTCTTATATTTTCATTTTATCTCCTCTAGTGGCTTATTAACTACAGCGCAACTTTTGTTGTGTTAGTCTAGTGGTTGCTTTAGGGCTTGCAGTATACTTCTTTAACTTTTCACAGGTTGAGTATCCCTTACATGAAATGCTTGGGACCAGAAGTGTTCGGATTTTTTATTTTTTCAGATTTGAGGACATTTGCATTATATTTACCAGTCAAGCATCTCTAATCTGAAAATTTCAAATAGAAAATATTCCAGTGAGCACTCCCTTTTAGCATCATTTCAGTGCTCAAAAAGTTTTGAGTTTTGGAGCATGTTGGATTTCAGATTTTCAGATTGGGGCTACTCAACCTGCGTATGAGCCTTAGAACAAGATGCCGCCAGCCTTCCCTCCCACCCTGCGCCGTCATGGTCCCTCACACATTCGACTTCTGCATATGTTGTAAATCCCACGATGCACTGTTATTCTTTTTGCCTTAAATAATTGATTCTTCTTTTAAATAGGTTAAATAATGATAAAACATATTTATATTTAACATTTCTGTTGCTCTTAATTCCTTTGTGTAGACCCAAATTTCCATTTGGTATCATTTTCCATCTGCCTAAAGGACATCCCTTAGCATTTCTTGTAACGTTCTATCTGCTGCTCATCAATTCTTGCAATTTTTCTGTGTTAGGGGAAAAGGTGTCTATTTTGCTTAGTTTTTGAAAGGTATTTTTCCTAGGTAAAGAATGTTTTCTTTCCGCACTTTAAAGATGTTGTTCTCTTGTCTTTTCATTGCATTGTTTTTAGTGAGAAATTTGCTGTATCCTTATCTATATTCATTTTTATATAGTGTTTCTCTTTTCTTTGATTACTTCTAAGATTTCCCCTTTATCACTGCATTTGACCAACTGGACTATAATGTATCTTCATATTTCTTATGCTTGGGGTTTGTTGAACTTCTTGAGTTTGTGGGTTACAGTATTCATCAAATTTAGAAAATTTGAAGAAAATTATATTCCTTAAAATATATTTTCTGCCTACCTCCTCTTTTACAACTTTAGTTATTAATGTATTTGGATATTCAACTACTTGAAGTTGTCTCTGGGCTCACTGCTATTTTTTTTGTAGTCTTGTTTCTCTATTTTTGCATTTTCTCTCTGTTTTGTATATTTTGATATTTTCTATTGCTTGTCTTTAATTTCACAAATATGTTCATCCACATTATTTAATCCATCTTATGTATTTTTTATCTCATCTCACACACTGTAGCTTTCATCTTGAGAAGTTTGATTTGGGTTTTTTAAAATATTCCTCGTCTGTAGTTAACATGCTGAATCTTTTCCTCTATTATGCTAAATATATGAAATGTTGTTACAATAATTGTTTTAATGTCCTTGTCTACCAATTTTATCATTTGCCATTTCTGGATCACTGTTGGTTGACTGATATTTATCCTCATTATGGGTCATATTTTCTTCTTTGCATGCCTAGTAATTTTTTATTGAGTGTCATACATTGTGAATTTTACTTGATTAGGTATTGGATATTTTATATTCTGATAAATAGCTTTGAACTTTGTTATGAGTTTGATCTTTTTTATTTTTCTTTTATGCTTTGTTAAGTGGGATCAGAGCAGCATTTAGCCTAAGGCTAATATTTCCCTCCACAGAAGGAAAACCCTTCTAAATATTCTACCCAATGCCCTGTAAATCAGTTTTTCACTCTGGCTGGTGGGAACAGACACTATTCCCAGCACTGTTTGATCTATGAGGAATGTTCCCACTAATTTTTTGTGTACTTCTTTTCTAGCCTCAGGTAGTTAACTCACACGCGTCACTGACTGGTAGGCAGCTGAGCACTGGATGAGGCAGATCTCCACAGTCCCCACTGTGTGCAGTGCTCACGCTCTCTCTCTCTCTCCTGTAAACTCTGCTGCCTTGGACCCCTAAACTTTAGCTCTGGTTTTCCATCTCACTGAGTCTGCTCAGCTTTGCCCAGCTTCTCCTTCATGTACCATGGCCCAGAAACATTTTCCAAGTGGGCAGTGCACTGGGCCGTCACAGGTGTAGTGTACACATTTTCCAAGTGGGCAGTGCACTGGGCCGTCTCTCTGTTCTCAGGGATCATTCTCCTTCAGTGCTTGTTGTCGAATGTCTTAAAAACTGTTGTTTCAACAACGTGTCCCATTAGCAGAAGTATAAATCCAATCCCTGTTACTATGTCTTTGCCAGAAGTGGAAGCTATGGAAATGTCCGTGTCACCCAGGAGTTATACAGATGAACGCTGGCTGTTCCTACCCACATGTCTCAGGGCCTGACTCTCTGTCAGCTGGCAAGGGTGTCTGGCTTGACAAGCAAGCCCAGCCCTGACATGCAGATGGAAGCCTCATGTTCTCTATGCTTGAAGTCATCAAACATCAAGTCAGTCGTATTGTTCAGAAGTCCTCTGACACTCAGCGCAGGATAGCTGTGCAAGTCAGATGGATGTGAGCCGTGTCGTTCCTGCACTAGTAAATTGGCACCGCCTGATGCCAGTCTCCCTGTGGCCTTGCGATTTCAAGTCAGCCTTGGGAACGTGGGGATGTTGGTTTTCCGAGCTCCAGGCCCAAGTACATTATCAAGGTGAGTGCAGCTGTCGGAAACTGGCTGGACCACTGTTCCTCATGCAACACCCAAAACACATAGCATGTCATCATGCCTAAAATTCAGCTGTTGCACATAAAAAGGTTACCCAAAGAGTTGGACTTTGAATGCCTAAAGAATTTTCATTTT
Source organism: Mirza zaza (assembly GCA_008750895.1). Taxonomy (NCBI): domain Eukaryota; kingdom Metazoa; phylum Chordata; class Mammalia; order Primates; family Cheirogaleidae; genus Mirza; species Mirza zaza. The sequence continues at coordinate 35,293 of VSMD01111745.1, read as the reverse complement.
AACCATTCTAATGACGTTTACTCTCATGTCTGTATTTTAAGTATTTTACAATAACAGGCACAAATAAATAAGCAACTATTGTCAGACATTTTGTAAGCACAGCAAAGGGGACACAGCCCCTGCATGGTCAAGCATCAGGACTCTAAGCGCCACTTCTGTGCTGATTCACAGGGATCCGGATGAGCCAGCAGCTGGACAACGCGAGAGCCCCCCCTTCTGTGACCAGCAACCAGCTGTGCCACCCAGCCTGTGTCTGCCTCCTGGCTGGCACGGTGGCACCAGGGCCTTCCTGCCTGGGCTGTCAAAGTCCCTGGAGAAGTATGAACTGCGATTCAAATGAATCTGTGTTAAATGTCACATCCTTCGGGTCACAGTAGTGGAACCAGCGAGTGGTCAGATCCAGCAAATGAAACGCTTCCTGCTCAAGACCCTTGCCACTAACGCTGTTTTCTTCGGGAAGATACTCTGTTCAAAGATAAAACACCCTGCTTAGAAAGGCACTCCCAAAAGGCTCTCGTTCCTTTTTCTAGACAGGTTATCCCCAAAGGGATAATCTGGGATTTCAGAAAATTTGACTAAGCCAGTAAGCGTTAGGAATTTGTACGGAGAACCGGGCAGACCGCACAGCAGCACTCCGTGCGCGGCGCCCTCCNCGCCCTCCTCCCTGAGGCCCCTTTTCTAGGGACCCGCCCCTGTCTCCCTGGGAAAGCTGGGCCCTCCTTGGCGCGGTCCCACAGGAAGTGACTCGGAAGCCTGCAGACTGGCCCTGCCTCCACCGCCACTGCCACTGCGCTCCGCGCTTCTCAGCACGCACGTCCCCTCGGCCCGCGCGCCTCCTCATCCCCCGCAGCACCCCACAGCAGCGCGGGCCTAGCACACAGGGCCGTCCCGCAGACGCGGGCCAGGGAGAGTCGCCTGGCCCTCCTTGAGGCCCCCAATTCCCGACCACCTGCAGTTCCGCAAAGATGCAGCAGACACGGCAGGCCAGGGCATGTGGCGGGCACCACGCAGGGACAGGCAGAAGGGGCCACACCTCCTTCGATTCACAACCAGATCCCATTCTGAGCAGATTTTTCTAAATGGCTTATCCACTCACAAGCATGTGCTGAGCACCTACTGTGTGCTAGTACCATGAGGGCAAGAAAGTGAGTAGAAGGCATCATCGTGCCCTGTAAAGGACGGACACTCCACACAGGGCAGACTGAGCTGGAAGCCTCGGCACGGGACCGGACCCTCAGAAGGCCCGGGACTCGGGCGGGAGGAGAGCAAGTCCGCCTTGGTGCCCGCGGGACTGGGCAACCGTCAGGGTCCTTCCGTAGGAGGCGCCCTGAGGGTTGTGTGTGGAAGACGGAGGAGCCCTGTGGGGTCTGCAGATGTAGAAGGTTGTTAAGGACACACAGTCAGAGAAGTCCAGCTACACAGACAAGAAGAAAACTCCTCACCAAACACTTTTGTTGGCCCAGGGGCCTCCACTTGCTTCATGAAGCTTCCATGACTGTGGACACCATGAAATTCTACGTAAAAAAAAAAAAATCCTGTGCACAAGACTCCACCTAACAGCAGTGAGAGACCTGAGAAGACCCAGGAGGCACCTTAGAAATGGCCCAGCCTTCCAGACGTGAGCTGCTGCTAGCATGGCCCACACCTGCTCTGCCTTCCTCCTCCCTCCCTGCCTGCCTCACTGACCCTGGAAGCCACCCCCATACTGGATCCCCAAATGACTCTGTGGAGCAGGCCACCGTCCAGCCTGCCCTGCCACTGACCAGACTCTCTGTGGGGCAGCAATAAATGTGGACTGTGATAAGCCACAGCGACAGCAGGGCTCTCTGTCCATCTGTGCTGTCATCCCAGCGAAGACACATGCAAGACGTTCAGACGCTCACAGGGAGAACCACCAACTCTGCAGAGTTTAGGGGATGTGAAGATACCTTCTGCAGGCATGTGCAATTGCTTCTCTGCATACGTGTGTTTTTCTGAGGAGAGAGTTGACTACATTTATCAGATTTTTCAAAAGGGTCAGTGATCCAAGAATGTAAGCCTTGCTGCCTCCTGTTATCCCACTTACCGTGTGAGTTAGGCACTGTCGTGGCCCATTTGCAGGACAGAGGATGAACACAGAACACAAAATACAAAAATGCACAACACAAAGAAAAACGCGGACACACATACAGACGGTTGACTCGAGTAATAATACACCGGGTCAGTTTTATTTTCATACTCTAAAAGATTAAAGTTAGTTCCTTGTATGTAACCACCCAGGCATGGCAGCAATGGCCATAAATTCCAGAATATGTAGCCTTAGGGAAGCAGATATTCCCTGGCTCAAGGTTTCCAGGTGGTTGCTCTAGGCGCCAGGCATAGATAAAGGACCGAGATTAGCAACAATGGGCAAGGTGAGCCACAGGGGGCATTTCTCATCCCCAGCTTCTCTTAGGGTGACCCCCTAAGATCTTTGGCTGAACCCCAGCGGCTGTGCCTGGCTTAGGTCGCCCCCTCCCTTGAGGGTCTTACCCGTCACTGACTAATCAGCCATCTTATGGGGTGTACGCAGCAATCACAGGAACAATATGTTTATCGTGTGGCCTCTAGACCCCCAGTGCTGTGGGGCGGGGTAGCTCTTGCTTACTTGCAGCTCAGGTCCTTTGTTATGTCTCTAGACAACACCTTTGCTTATCACAGGGAGCCTGTCCAGAACACATTACTTTCAAACACTCTGGGCTGAACACGTACATTACTCACTAACTTTAATTCTTAAACTAGGAAAATATATGTCAGTCCCCTACAGGCACTATGGAGGCTCAGGGGTCCAAGTTTATGGAGCCGGTTCATTTATCCACTCACTCATCAAACATTTATTGGGCATTCTCTCTGCTCCCAGTGGCTTCCAGGGTCTTGGAGTATGAGGGGAGCAAGGTGGCCCAGGCCACACGGAGGGCCCAGGGTGGGAAATACAGCAAGCATCAGAGGAGTGCGGTCAGTGCAGTGGCATTGCGAGGACCGTCATCTGGCCACGTGCCCAGTGTGAAGGAGGAGGAACCTGAGGGAGGAGCACCCAGCTCGGCTGGAAGGTACAGCCCACAGAGAGGGGCCGTATGGACCCCCAGCAGCCGGGGTGGCCATCCAGCCAAGGAGCCAGGGAGATGGCAGGGCCAAGCCACAAAAGACTTTTAGAGAGATCCTTATAGAGAGACCAGAAACAGGAGGTTCCTCTAACTCCAAGGCTAGTGCCATCGTCAGTTTAATAATTCATTCAACAAACCACCAGCGAGATCCTCAAGTCCCAGAGGGTGGCCAGAGGAGTTGCCTCCAGGTGACCCTCTGTCGCCTGGCACACCACCTAGGGCACTGCGCTGAGCCTGTGAGCCAGCCTGCCCAGAGGCCAGTCCCAAGGTAATTTATCAGCACAGCTTCTCAGATGTGACACATGCAAGGTAAAATAGCCAGTGCTCACTTCATAATCACATCTTTCATCTCAGGCTGGGCGCGGTGGCTCACGCCTGTAATCCTAGCACTCTGGGAGGCTGAGGTGGGCGGATTGCTCAAGGTCAGGAGTTCAAAACCAGCCTGAGCAAGACCCCGTCTCTACCATAAAAAATAGAAATAAATTAATTGGCCAACTGCTATATATATATAAAAAATTAGCCAGGCATGGTGGTGCATGCCTGTAGTCCCAGCTACTCGGGAGGCTGAGGCAGGAGGATTGCTTGAGCCCAGGAGTTTGAGGTTGCTGTGAGCTAGGCTGACGCCATGGCACTCACTCTAGCCTGGGCAACAAAGCGAGACTCTGTCTCAAAAAAAAAAAAGAAAGAAAGAAATACATCTTTCATCTCAATTCTCTGGCTCACACCAACAGCAATATGCGCCAGCTCAGTGTCAGGGCTGCCTCACTGCTTTGGTGTCTCAGGGCCTGCCAGTTTGAGATGGAAAGTTGTCACATTAAGAAGATTGTGCAGAATCCATTTGTCACCACTTTTTCCCAAGAGGTGAAGTCTACCCACCACCTGCCATTAAAGTCACAGCTGCAGCCGCAGCAGACAAAGGTAATGGAAACAAGTCCAGGTGCCAGGTGCATTTGTGGTTATGGGAAATGTTATGAAGGGAGCAAGGCCCAGGTTCTTAAAATGCTAACACAGCTGTCCCTCAACATCCGCAGGGGTTGGTCCCAGACCCCACAGATGCCAAAGACTGTGGCTGCTCAAGTCCCTGACATAGAATGGAATAGCATTTGCATATAGCCTATGCTCGTGCTTCCGTATGCTTTAAATCATCTCTAGGTTACCTGTAATGCCTTACACAAAGTAAACGCCATGTAAATAGTTGTTATTCCGTATTGGTTGGAAATGATGACAAAAAGTCTGTGCATGTTCAGTACAGATGCAGATTTTTTTCCAAATATTTTTCTTCCCACGGTTGGTTGAACCCACAGACATGGAGCCCACAGACGCGGAGGGCGACTGCGCAGGCCTCCGAATCCCGCCTCTACGCTGTCCCTGTGACAGAGACTGGAGAGGGAGGAGCCGAGGGGCAGGAAGTCCCCGCTGGCCGGGCACCTGGGCCGCCTGGCGTGGCGCCTCCGGCGGCTGCGCTGTTGGGTCGCCTTGCTCACAGAGGCACCCCGCTCGCGCCAGGAGTCACCAGCCAGCCAGAACCAGAGCTAATGCCACAACGCCGCCAGATGGAACTGTCCAGTGACGTGGACAGAAGGCAAATCTGAAAGCCGACCCCAAAGACCCGGCGAGCAGTCCAGGTCGCAGTGAGCGCTGTGTGGACCTGGGCACCACCAGGGCCCTGTGTCTTCCGCGAGATGCGGCCGCGCTGCAGTCTGAGAGAAACCCAGCCTGGGCAGGACTGCAGCTGGAAAGGAAGGAATCTTTCATAGCCCCTCAGAGTGAGGACGCGCTCTCGTGGTTTTACACCAAAAGGTGGTAAGCGACAGCTCCGTAAAGGTTGGTTGCAATGTGGAATCTGAAATTCATTGGCATGAAACTGGCATGCTATGGTGTGTTAGCATCCTTTGGCCTACCTTGCACTTCGAATGGCTCTTCTCACCATGTGTGACTTTGTAACACTGTGTGTTGGCCATTTGGAAAGTACTGGGTCCCTGAGTCTTGCAGACCTTCCAAATGCACACTTGTAAGAAAATGACAGTGAAAAAGACCAACAATGTCTTAGTATTGTCAGGAAGATAGTTTTGACCTCACAGACACTCTGAACATGTCTGAGGAGTCCCAGGTGTCTCCAGACTTTGAGAACCACTGCCTTCCAGAATCCCTTGAACACACGCCAGCCAGCAGCATGCACTGGAATGTTCACAGCGCCCGTGCTGTGACAGTAGCACATGGCAGTGGCCCACGTGCTCCTTGAGACTGGGACAGACAGCTCTGCACGGTAAACGCCTGCACTAGAACACTACACAGAGGAAAAGAAAGCAAACAGCCACAGCCCTGACCCTGCACGTGGATGGATCTGCCACGCACAGCCAGAGCCAGACAGTGAATCGCAGCAGAGCACAGTGGATGGTCCTGGTTCTACCCAGTCCAAACACAGGCAAGGTTGAGCAATATATTGCAGGAACATGCAGGGAAAGCGAGGCTGCTATTAACATGGAGCCCTAGATGGCAGGCGCCTCTCCATGGAGGGACGGAAGGCAAGTGTTGGTAACTTGTGGGGCTAGGGCCCCCGAGTCCACGTTGTTATTATTCCTTAAATTGCACATGTGTTTGTGTATATCTTCTTTAAAAAACATGGGATGTTTCATAATAAAAACTGCTGAGGGTGAGAGAAGAAAGAATACAAAATGAGAAGATAGTTAATGGCTAGTCTGCTGAGACCTCTGAGCCATGTCACTTCGCAAACTGTCTTTATGGATGGCTGCCCCTTCACTCTCCTAAGCCCCGTGTCATCTTCCTGAGTAGGCCATCAGCAAACACCTGAAACCACGCTGTTTGGGGGTTGTTGGAATCTTTGACAAAACCAGGAGTTTTTCGCTGGCAAATAAGTTCTCTCCAAAGCTCAGCAAGGAGCTGCCTCCCCAGAGAATCCTGTTGTGACCATGCTCTGGTCAGCTGGGTCATGTCGTGTAAGTATCCTTCCTTACCTGGGAGCTGGCAACAGCAGGAACCATGGCTCTCCATGGAGGGAGCCCGCCCTTCGCAGCGGGGCCCTGGCAGGCTGAGTGCCTGGGGAGTGACTGGTGGGGATGGGCACCTTCAGGACCGACAGAAGTGGCGTCCCATTGCTTGTTCTCCTGTGCGGGTCGAGGTGACAAACACACTTATGTCCCCAGCCCAAGGTGCTCCCCACCTTCTCCATGAACCAAATGGTGACCACCACCCCCTTTAGCCCCCAAGAGTCGGCCTAGGCATATGGAACTAATTGCACCCACTTCCTGCCCTGGAAAAGCAAGGGCTTTAACAACACCTACCCTAGTCACGAGAGGTAGGTAGTGAACCTACGCTAGTCACGAGAAATAAAACCAGCAGCACATCAGGGTAGCTCTCGTCCCTCTCGAGCAGTATGCCGTGTCTCCTGATGACTGGCAGGTGGCTGGGCACAGCCCATTGCCGATGATATTCCTGAGCATTGCCATGTCAGGCACTGTTCCAAGGAGAACTGCTCTCGCTGCACGCAGCAGCCAGCATCTGCGACAGCGCTTAATGCCAACGATCAACAGGAGCACATCCCCTTCTGGGAGGCGAGGATGCCACAGGGAATGCACATGGACTGCCGGAACATGCTGGGCCCACTCGGCCCATTCACTGAAGCCAGGCCTGCCCCATCAGCCTCATCTCCTCCACCTGCCCTGGGGCTTCCAGGAGGTTCCAGGCATGGCCATGCCTCGGCTTGCGCTGGGCCTCTCACCCGGGCTCCTGCCCCACCCTTGGCTCAGCCTGGCTGCCTTCAGTGCCCAGTGAGCTGTCACCTCCTCTGGGCAGCCCTCCTCAGTGCCCCAGCCTCCCCACGTTTGCGTCTAGCCAGCATGTTACAAATGCCATCCTCTGTCCCCTCTGTGCGCAGAGCTCTCTGAAGGTAGGGACAAGGCCCTCTGTGTCCCCAGGGCTAAGCACAGGGTCTGGCCCAATGTAGGTGTGACATCATTTTTGAATGAAATAAAGAATGGAGGCTCTTATCTCCTCTGGCTCTTCCCTAGCTGAGTCATGGCACAAGGACACGCATTTCCCAGGGTCCTGAGAGGCCCAGATGGCAGGTCCGTGAGAGGCCCCGAGAAGCTGAAAGCCCCCCGACTTGATGGAGCTGGGCAGGCTCTGGCCAGCAAGGCCCACAACCCTAAACCTGAGCTCAGTTCGCGCTGCAGACTAGGGAGGGCCTGACGGAGCGGCTCCGAGCACAGCCAGGCCCGTGCAGAGAGGAAGGCCGTCCGCCTCCAGTGCTCAGGGGCCGCAGGTGTGGGGCCAGCCCTGAGGTGGCAGGTGAAGGACATGCCATGGGGCTCACAGTCAGTTCCCAGGTCCTCCCACGGCCACAGGCAGACCACGGTGGGCTGCGCCATGTTTGCTTTCGTGCCCCTGCAAGCCTTCTCCCTCTCCTTCCTTCCTGGCGTGGCCCCGCGTGTCTCCGACAGGGAGCCCGGGAGTTTGGTGTGTGACTGGCTGAGCCTGGTGCCTATTCATGTGGTCAGACGTCATTCGGGTGCTGCTGTGAGAGCGTCGGGATGAGCTGAACATTTAAATCAGTGGACTTCGAGTAAAGCAAACTGCCCTCCCTAACCTCCTTAGTGTGGGCGGGCCTCGTCCCTTCAGTTGAGCAAAGACCCGCTGGCCTCCACCCAGCAAGAAGGGTTCTGCAGGAGATGGCCTTCGGACCACCTGCCACCTCAGCTCTCCTGGGCCCCGGCCTGCCAGCCCACCCTGCAGATTTTGGACTTGCCAGCCTTCCCAATTGTATGAGCCAATTCCTTAAAATAAATCTCTTTCTACGTCTGTGCACATCCTTTTGGTTGTGTTTCTCTGGAGAATCCTGACTGATAAGAGGCCTATTTGCCGGGCTCCCGGGTAAGGGGCAGCCGCTCTGGGCCTGAACCGACTTGCTTGGCATGCAGGGGTGGGGACCTCGTGGCCTCACAGGGGTCTCCCGAGAGTTAAGTGAGGCTGCAGGTGTGGAGGGGTGGCCCACAGGGAGCCTGCAGTAAGTCGGGGTGGAGGGAGCAGGAAGGGTGTGGGGAGGAGAAGGGCAGGGAGAAGGGAGGGGAGTAAGAGGGAGGAGAAGGAGGAAGGGAGGAGCCCCCCAAACCTGGGAGCCACTGAGGGGAGGCTCCCACCTTCTCCTGCAGTAGCTGCGTCCACCTCCGCACAGGGCAGTCCCCCTCCCCAAAAAGAGCAAAGCGGCCCAGCGTTCTCTGGGGTGGCGAGGGGAAGCTCCCCTCCCCTCCGTGGCTAATGGCAAACGGAAGACCCAGGCCCCAAGTGACCTCTTAACAGCTGGATGTTCTGCATCCCAAGTGAGAGTGGGGGCACCTCGCTTGTGCCCACAACAGCACCTCCAGCCGGTGCTGGGAAATGGCTCCTTCCCCAGTGAAGTCCCTCAGTTGCAAGACGGGGACACAGGGGCAGCAGGCCAGCTGAGGACGTCTGTCACGCAGGATGTCCGGCAGACATCACAGTGTCGGGGTAGCATGACGCTGTGAGTGTGAGCACGCGCGTGTCAAAGCCTGTGGCGGGCCTCCTGCTCTACAGCATAGCTCTGTAAAAGTCTGCATCTTCTAATTAACTCTAGCACAGCCACTTTCCACATCATTAAGTGTTTCTGAAAAACTTGATTGTAATGGCTGCATAATTAATCATCACATAGATGTAGTGTGGTTGACATGATCATTTCTCTACTGTTCAACAATTCCATCACTTCCAATTTTTTACAATAGTAGATAATGCTGCAGTGAAAATCCACGTACAATAAATCTTTCATTATTTCTTTAGGATAGAGACCCAAACCTAGGATTACTGAGTTTAAGAGTATAAAGTTTTAGATACATATGCCAAGAAGCTTAAAGAAAAGGTTAGCATCAATTTAAACTCTCACAGTAGTGTTTGAGAATATTCTTTGTATCGTATCTGTATCTTTGATAGGCAAAGATATTATGTTCTTTTGGTATCTTAAATCTGCATTTCCTGCTGTCATTGAAGGTGAGTGACCCCACAGAAGGAGTGAGGCTGCCGTGCTGTCATGAGGACGGGTCTGTCACATTCATTGATTTAACACGGCTCTTCCCATGTTAAAGAATACCACGCCTTTGCCTTTCAAGTGTGCCACAAAAACTTATTTTCAGTTTGCACTGCCTTTAAGTTTTATTTATGACGATTTTTTGAAGCATAACATTTTATTTATATTTTATATACTTAAATTTTACCATATTCTTATGCCTTTGATGCTGTGCTAGAAAAACTTGCTCCTACAGATTATGTAAAATATTCACGTACATAATCTCTTCATATATCTATGTTTTATCTATATTTTCATTTTTCACACATAAATCTTAATTCTATCCAGAATTAATATTGGTATAGATGTGATGCATGGCTTTTTCTTTATTTATTCCACAGATAATCAGTGTTCCCAATATCACCATGGGTGGGACAATCTGTGCTCCACGTACCTGTATGAAGTGCTAACTTCATCATAAACTGAGTACATGTGTGCACATGTATGCAACAAACACATTTACATTTACATTTTATCTATATAATGCATACATGTTTATGGACTTTGTTGTCATCATAACGATTTCTCAGTCTATTTCTATTACAGTAACACCATATTTTATTGATCATAGTTGTATAACGCATTTCAGTATATGAGAAGATATATATCCCTCGTTAAATATTTTCTCAACATTGTCTTGATTATTTTCCCTTGTCAGTTTCTCCAGACGAACTCATCTTTTCAAATTCAAAAGAAATCCCAGTAATATTATGTTTGAAATTGTGATAAATCTATGTATTAAATTCAGTATCTCCACAATATCTATACCACTCACTGAGAAATATTACTATTGAGAAACATCAAATTACTCAAATCATTTTTATGTCCCTTGCTCAAGTTGTTTGTGTGTGTGTGTGTGTGTGTGTATGTGTGTCTCTAACTTGCTTAAGCCACTGTTTGGGGAATTTTGTTACTCTTAGCCAAAATGTCTCAAGGGTGCAGTTCCGGATTGTGCAGGGGGAGCGCTGCCCAGCGGCCGGAGCAGAAAGCAAGAAGGGTCAGGAGGCTGTGCCGAGCCCAGGGGCCCCGCTGGCATCCTTCATCCTGGGGTCGAGTTTCGGCAGGAAGGACGCTAGACTGCGGTTTGAGGAACTCCACTCTGGCTCCTGAAATGATGCAGGTAAAGCCCCGGAGCGGTCCTGAGCAGTCCCCAGTTGCTAGAGACGTCGTGCAACAAGCTTTGGGTGGACCCAGGCCATCAGTCTGCCATCCTTCAGTGTCGGTAGTTCTCGAGGTTGTTTCAAGATATTGCATGAGAAAGGAATGACCTCCCACACCAGCGTGAGCCAGGCAGAGCACGTCTGTGGACCAGTCGCAGGCTGCAACAGCCGCCGTTGGTCAGCACGCCTCCGGGGGAGGGCCGGTTGCCACCCGCGTCACCTGCCCCTGGTCCTGGGAGTAGTTGCAAGTGTTTCTCTGCATGTGGCGCTAACAATAGGGCTAGGCTTTAAAGCTTCCTGTTAAAAGGATGAGGCCTGCAAGGGCTTGGGGTATGGCCCAAGCTTGGCTGCCAGCTAGGAGGAATAAGTCCCAGTGCTCTGTAGCACTAGAGGGTGACTGTAATTAACAACTTATTATATATTTTCAAATAGCTAGGAGAGCAGATTTTGAATACTCCCAACACAAAGAAATGACAAATTTTTGTGAGGATATGCTAATTACACTGATTTGATCATTACACATTATATACATGAACAGAAATATATTACTACATACATATATGCAGTTATTATGTGCCCATGGAAAGTAATAATAAAAGCAAAAGTAAAGGATTAGACCTGCAAAATGACTTAATTCAAAATGTCTTTATATTCTAATCAGATGGGCTTGGATTGTCGCCGTAGCAGGTTTCTGCTTTACCTGTCACCTGAGCCACAAAGCTGTGCATCGCCAGCCCACCTTAAGGAAGGGCAGGCTGGCCGGGGCTGAGCCAGGGCCTGTGCGGAGGGCTGGCCACCTGCAGGGAGCAGGGCGCAGAGCAGCGAACGGGGCTCCACTAGGCAGACGGCCTGGGATGGCAGGAGAGTACTCTAGGTGGGCACACCGCCACAGCAGGGGTCCTGGGAGGGGCATGAGCCTGGGAGTTCAGGCCTGAGTGGCGTAGCAGAGCAGACTGCAGAGGGGCGCCATGGGCGCGGCAGGAATGGGCCTGGGGGATGCCACGGGTGGGTGGGCAGGTGGCTGCAGGTCCTGCGTGGTCAGAAGCCAAGGCCAGGGGCCCAGAGTGGGCACGAAGGCAGGGGGCCACACAACGGTTTTTTTTTTTTTTTTTTTTTACAGTGCAGAAGTCTTTTTTAAATTTCTGAATTTTACTGGGGTACAAACGTTTAGGTTACATATATTGCCTTTGCACCATCGGAGTCAGAGCTACAGTGTGCCCATCCCCCAGGCAGTGTGCACTGCACCCATGAAGTGTGAATATACCATCCCCTCCTTAATGTAGCCCATCTGAATATTTTTTGCTTTGCTTGACTGCTCTTTGGTGGTTAAATCCAAGAAATCATTGCCATGACAAATGTCCTATAGTTTTTCTCCTCGTTTTCTTCTAGTAGTTTTACATTTAATTATTTAATTCATTTTCAGTTGATTTTTGTAGATGATGCGAGATAGGATTGATTTCATTCTTCTGCATTTGGATGTCAAAAGCTGATGACAGACTGGTCTACTTGACCCCCATAAAATTCACCAATCAGCCACATGCAGTAGTGATGCCAGTTAGACGGGGGAAGTTAGAACTAAATAATGAGCATAGCAGCTGTCAATTTAGCCCTTATGGGTTATTAATGTTCTGATTGTGCCGGTTAATCCAGGAGGATTATTTTTTTTTTCAAGAAAATATGAGAGTACAAACATTTTGGTTGCATTTTATATTTTTGCTTCTCCCTAGCAAGGGTTAGAGGTTTGCCCTTCCCCGCCACAATGCTCACCACATCCCTCCAATGTGGGTCTACCCCCCAACCCCCGAATCCTTGGTGAACACCACCACCACATGAGCACCATAGTGTTAATCAGTCAGTACCAATTTGATGGCGAGTACATGTGAAGCCCACTTTTCTGATCTTGTGTCACCTCACTTTGGATAATGGGCTTAAGCTCAATCCAGGATAATATAAGCTGTGTTAGCTTACTGTCGTTTCTTAGAATTGAGTAATATTCCATTGTAAACATATACCAAATTTTAATAATCCAGTCATGAATTGACGGACACTTGGGTTGTTTCCACATCCTTGCAATAGTGAATTGTGCCACCATAAACATTCAGGTGCAGATGGTCTTTATAATAGAATGTCTTATGCTGTTTTGGGTAGATGCCTAACAATGCTATTGCTGGATCGAATGATATTTCTATTTTTAGCTCTTTGAGTTATCTCCAAATTCTTTTCCACAAAGGTTGTACTAATTTGCAGTCCCACCAGCAGTGTAACAGTGTTCCTTTCTCTCCACATCCTCCCCAGCATTTGTTATTTTGGAAATTTTTGATACAAGCTAATTTCACTTGGATAAGGTGATATCTCATTGTGGTTTTGATTTGCATTTCTCTAATGATTAGAGATGTTGAGCATTTTTTATATGTTTGCTGGCCATTATTCTGTCTTCTTTGGAAAAGTTTCTGTTCATTTCCATTGCCCATTTCTTGATGGAGTTGTTTGTTTTTTTCTTATTAATTCTTTTGATTTCTAGATGGATTCTTGTTATCAGACCTTTATCGGAAGTGTAGAGAGCAAATATTTTCTCCCATTCTGTTGGTTGTCTGTTTGCGCTAATGATAGTTTCCTTGGCTGTGCAGAAGCTTTTTAATTGGACCAGATCCCATTTGTTTATTTTTGTTGCTGCAGTGATTGCTTTGGGGTCCTTCTTCAAGAATTCTTTGCCTAGGCCAATGTCTGATAGGGTTTTCCCAACACCTTCTTCTAGGATTCTTAAGGTTTTATTCCTTAGGTTTAAGTTTGTTACCCATCTTGAGTGGATTTTTGTGAGAGTTGAAAGGAAGGGATCCTGGTTAATTCTTCTGCATGTGGCTATCCAGTTTTCCCAGCACCGTTTATTGAAGAGAGATTCTTTTCCACAGTGTATATTTTTGTCTGCTTTATCAAAGATTAGGTTACTATATGCAGATGGTTTCATCTCTGGAATCTCAGTCCTGTTCCAAAGATCATTGCCTCTGTTCTTGTGCCAGTACAGGGCTGATTTAATTATCATTGCTTTATAGTACAGCTTGAAGTCAGGAAGACTGATGCCTCCCAGTTTGCTCTTTTTACTTAAGATTGCTTTGTCTATACAAGGCTTTTTGTGGTTCCATACAAAGTGAAGAATTTTTTTCTAGATCTGTAAAGAATGATGATGGTACTTTGATGGGGATTGCATTTATTCTGTAGGTCACTTTAGGTCATATTGACATTTTAACAATATTGATTTTACTAATCCATGAACAAGGTAGAATTTTCCATCTGTTTACATCTTCTACAATTTCTTTTTTTAGCATTTCGTAGTTCCCCTTGTATAAGTCTTTTGTATCTTTCATTAAATATATTCCTAGATATCTGATTTTCTTTTGGGCTATAATAAAGGGTATTGCATTTTTTATTGAGTTTCTGCTTGACAGTTATTGGCGAATATGAATGCCTCTGATTGTGTATATTGATTTTGTAACCTGAGACTTTACCAAATTTATTTATCAAATCTAGGAGTCTCAGAGAAAAAATGGCAGAGTAGGAGTGTCCTCCAGGCTCTCTGCTCCCAGAGTGAAAAGTGAAGAAAGCGGACAACCACATGCGAGTGATCTGCACTTCCACAGGACCAGCTTTGCAAGCCTGCATATATTCACCAGGAAACAGAGGGATAAGAAGGACTACAGTCAAAATCAAAGGTGAATAGGATATTCTTCCACAAAACCCAGGGAATCAGAAATATACAATAGGGAGGGAGCAAGGCCAGTTTGACTGCCTGCCGGCCAGCTGTAACATCAACTCTACCTGGAGCTTGGGGATGCCCCCACTCCACCAAGCTCCACACCCACGCAGGCCAGGAAGTGCCTGAAGTTGGTGGGAAGTGGTAAAACCCGGCAAAGCTATATGGAGAGGAGACTAGAGAATGGAACATTTTGAACTCTCCTTAGCGCTCAGCTGAGGCAATTTCAGGTAGGGTAGGGTCCGAACCCAGCAGTTCCTCCCCTGCTCGGCAGGAGCAAGAGCCCACTCTGGCCTCTCGCTGCAGGATGCTTCCAGGTACATGTTGAGGCGAGTATACCCAAAATGAGGCTTTGACCTTGGATATAGTTGAGGTTTTGGCTGGTGCTGAGAGGACAGAGAGCGCAACACTCAGTTCCTTGAACTGTGGGGACTCCGCAAGTTGGGGGAAGTCCCTCTGCTCCTCTAACACTGCCCTTGGTCTTCCCATTCCTGCGGGTTGACTTGAATTCTGTGTTTGGAGGGGCGGTAGGAGGGAGTGGTGGTACGTGCAGCTGCTCCGTCAGACTGATCTTGGGCGGTCTCTCGCTGCACAAGCCGCCTGCACTCGGTGTCCACAGAGCAGAGCCCGACTTGGCAAGGTGGAGTTGCGAAGGAGGCTGCTTTTCTAGATGTAACCTGGAGAGACATCCTCTTTCCACAGAGCAGAGCCCGACTTGGCAAGGTGGAGTTGCGAAGGAGGCTGCTTTTCTAGATGTAACCTAGAGAGACATTATCACCCACACCCCCCTGTGACTTGGGAACGGGCACTTCACGCCAAAAAGTTTCGACTCTGCCTTGGGGCGGAACTGAGGCATTCCTGCAGTTTGTCTCAAATTCTGTATTGAAAGAGATAGAAGGTGGAGAGTGGTGGGTCACAACGGCCCCGCCAGTCTGATCTTGGGCGGTCTCTTGCTGCACAAGCCGCCCATGCTCTGTGTTCAGAGAGCAGAGCCTGTCTTGGCAAGGCAGAGTTGCAAAGGAGGCTGCTTTTCCAATATAACCTGGAGAGACATTATCACCCACACCCTCCTATGACTTGGGTCCAGGTGCTTCACGCCAAAGGGCCTAACTCCGAATCTGGGCTGAGTTGAGAAAGAGGCCATTCCCATTCCTGCCACTTGTCTCAAATTCTGTGTTTAAAGAGGCAGAAGGCGTAGAGTGGTGGTTAGCACAGCTGCCTCACCAGATTGATCTTAGGTGGTCTCTTGCTGCACAAGCCACCTGCGCTCTGTGTTCAGAGAGCAGAGCCTGTCTTGGCAAGGTGGAGTGGTGAAGGAGGCTACTTTTCCAGATATAATCTGGGGAGACACCATCACCCACACCCTCCTATGACTTGGGTCCGAGCGCTTCACACCAAAAGGTCTAACTCCACCTCCGGGCAGAGTTGAGAAAGAGGCTGTTCAACTCGAAACCCGGGTTGCAAGACTGTCACCTCTGCTTCTCTTCCACCTCCCTCCTGGAGCTGGCCACAGAAAGGTGACTCTAAAAGTCTATCAGGACAGCCTATCAAACTGAGTCCCCTCTTTACCTCTTTACTGTGGCCTGGTAGCCGGTGCCTCCAGCCAAACAGAAAACCCCATTCCTGGGAACTACAGAGGGGTGAGGGAATCTGTTGGCTGGGCTGAGATTTGCCAGGGTTGAAGAATACCCTTAGCAGCGACCAACCCACTGAGATTTCATGTGGAAGGGACTGACCTCATCCTGGCAGGGGCTAAGCAACGTGGCAGGTCTCTTTCTGGTTTGGGACTCTTAGAGTCCTCAGGAAAAAAAAGAGAGAGTAATCTCAGAGCCTATCATAGTGCCTCCCACTTCAACCTAGGGATTGAGAGCAAACTCACACTCACTAGAGTTATCTAACCCCTGAATCTCTAAACAAGGGGCCTAAACCCATTAATCTCTATAGACATAAGGTGAAGACATTAGATCAAAGATAACCCAACAGACTCAAACTCCTCTAAGACAATACAGGACCAGAGCACATATTCCCAGCCCTGCCAAAATCATTCCTTAGGAATCCCAGAATTTAGCTCATAACCCAGTCCCAACACCTCCGGTCCTCGACAAAACACCCAGATGAGAAAGAACCAGTGGAAGATCACAGGAAACATTAAGGAGCAGAGAGAAAAGTCACCTCCAAAAGAAAATACTCAACCTCCATCAATCAACACCAACTTGCCTGATATGATTAAACTGACAGAGGAAGAATTTTGAATATGCACTGTTAGAAAACTCAATGGAATTGAAGAGAAAATAGAATTCCAACATAGAGAAACCACAAGAGCAATTCAGGAAACGAATGAAAAATTCTCCAAAGCAATTAAAATTATACAGAAAAACCAATCAGAAATTTTGGCAATGAAGGAAACAATCAAGGATCTCCATAATACAGAGGAAAGCATCAAGAACAGGATGGACCATGCAGAGGAAAGAATCTCAGAGCTCGAAGATTATGCCTATGTGCTAAGCAAATCAGAGGAAGAAAGGGAGCACAGAAAAAAGAGACAAGACCAAAGCTTATAAGAAGTGTGGGATTATGTAAAAAAGCCAAATCTCAGGGTGATTGGGATTCCAGAAGGGGGAAGACAAACAATCACAAGGGCTGGAAAATTTATTTCACGGAATACTGGAGGAAAATATGCTGGGCCTGGCTAGAAATCTTGATATCTAAATACAAGAACTCCTGGGAGACTCAACCTAAAAAGGCAATCACTTCGTCAAATGGTCATTAGTTTGACCAAAGTAAATATGAGAGAAGCAATCCTCCATACAGTGAAGCGAAAACAACAATTAACCTTTAAAGGAAAACTTACCAGACTAACAGTAGACTTTTCATCTAAAACCTTACAAGCCAGGAGGGATTGAGTGCCTATCCTTAATCTTCTAAAACAGAACAAAGCCCAACCTAGAATTCTTTATCCAGCAAAATTAAGTTTCTTCTATGAGGGAGAAATAAAGTCCTTCTCAGACAAGCAATCACTGAAAGATTTGCAAAGTCCAGACCATCCCTACAGGAAGTTCTCAGATCCACATTTCTAACCGAACAGGGCAATAGAGACTCCTAAAATCTTCAAAGAATTAAAGCTTAGATCACGAACTACATGATGGCTCAAGGAGTAAGACAAAGCAAAAAGACTTCACCCAACAATATGAATGGAAATCTTCCTCCAATTTCAATCCTCTCAATAAATGTAAATAGCTTAAACTGTCCTTTAAAGAGACATAGACTGGCAGATTGGATAAAAATCCACAAGCCTAGTATCTGCTGTCTACAGGAAACACATCTAACCCACAAAGATGCCTTCCAGCTGAAGGTCAAGGGATGGAAAACTATCATCCAGTTAAACGGAAGTCAAAAGAAAGCTGAGGTAGATATACTATTTGCAGATAACATAAGCTTTAAAATAGCAGAAGTAAAAATGGATAAAGGTGGCCATTTTATAATGGTGAAAGGGAAGATCCAACAAGAATATTTAACGATTCTTAATATTTATGCACCCAATGCAGAAGCACCCAATTACATAAAGCAAACCTTGTCTAATCTAAACACCATGTTACACGACACTGCCATAGTAGCAGGGGACTTCAACACTCCACTGAATGATCTGGATAGATCCTCCAAACAGAAAATAAGCAAAGAAATAATGGACCTGAATAAAGCCCTTGATCAAAAAGGTCTGACAAATCTCTACAGAACATTCCATTCAAATAAAGTTGAATTTACATTATTTTCAGCAGCCCATGGATCCTTCTCCAAAATTGATCACATCTTAGGCCACAAATCAGATCTCAAAAAATTCAAGAAAATAGAAATTATACCTTGTATCTTTTCTGACCATAGTGATATAAAATTACAGTTCCATTCCTATAGAAACACTCAACACCTCACAAAATTATAGAAACTAAACAATTTATTATTGAAAAATCATTGGGTCAAGGAAGAAATTCAGAGGGAAATCAAGAGTTTCGTTAAACAAAATGATAACGGTGATACTTGTTACCAAAACCTGTGGAATACAGCAAAAGCTTACCTGAGAGGAAAACTAATAGCGATTAACACTCACATCCCAAAAACAGAAAGCTTAGATACTGACAACCTAATGAATAGGCTCAAGGAATTGGACAAAGAAGAGCAAACAAATTCCAATCCTAGTAGAAGAAAAGAAATAACAAAGACCAAAGCAGAACTCAATGAAATGGAGAACAAGAGAACTATACTGAAGATCAACAAAACCAGAAGCTGGTTTTTCGAAAATTGATGGCCCTCTTGCTAGATTGACAAGGACTAAAAGGGAAAGGACTGTAATAAACTCAATAAGAAATGAAAAAGGAGAGGTCACAACAGACACCACAGAAATACAAAACTTTATGTTTGACTATAAAAAACTGTATGCCCAAAAACTACATAACGAGGAGGAAATGGACAAATTTCTGGAAACATACAACCTCCCTAAGTTCATCCAGGAGATAACAGAATTTCTGAATAGGCCAATCCCAAGCTCAGAAATTGGAGCAGTAATTAATAACCTCCACACAAAAGTTTTAAGCTGGAGAGTTTCGTGATGCGATTTATGGTTTGCAAAGGTAACTCTGGCAGCTGTCGGGAGAGGATTAGCATGGCTGGCTGCAAGTACAGAGAGCACTGAGAGTCTGTTGCTTGGGCACAGTGGAAAATGATGAGGCCTCAAACCGTGAGGTTGAAGAACTAGGTGAGGTTTCCCACTCCCATCCATCGGTGTGGCAGATGAGGCCCCTTCCTCCAGCTACAATCGGAAGTACTGGGTAATATACAATATTATACAATAAAGCATATTTTTAAGCAATGTTGCACTTAAATGAAAAGTAAGGGAACTCTCCAGAAACAAAAAAGAGTAAGTGAAAATTAAATTGACAAGCAGGTGAGATGATCCTGTGGCTGCCGGGGCTGAGTTTGATGTCAGGAACGGGGGCCAGTGTGAGCCTCAGCTAGAGAAGGAGCCAGCACTAGAATGCTGCGTGGAGTTAGGACTCTCAAAGGCTATTGCCTCAGGAAACAAAAGTGTTAGGTTTGTTCCAGGTGGGAACCTGAAAAGTATGTATAGGGCAGAATGTGGTTAATGCAAAACTTAGGCTTGTGAAACAACAGCCACAGGAGCCTGGAGAGGCCTGGACTTTGTAAATCTTACTAGACAGCTGCAGCCAGCGTGCCTTCTCCTTCCTGCCTGATAGAGAGGAAGTTTATCCCTCCCCAGCTCTCCTGATAAGCAGACGCCAGAGCAGAAGGATGGACGTGACTGGGGCAAAGGGGTCGTAGGAGTTAGTGGTTTGAAGAAGAATTTACTACAAAGAGCTGTTATGCCTGCCGTCCTCTGCCATATGCGAACTGCATGTAGCAGGAAGCGATTCTTCACCTGCCGGTTTGGCCCAGAAACACAGAACTGAACAGGGCAGGGGGGAGGAGTCAGCTATTCCGTGTATAAAAACCCTCACTAAACCCCCTTCTGTGCTGACTCTCTTTTCAGACTCAGCCCACCCGCACCCGGGTGAGTAAACCAGCCATGTTGCTCCCACGTAGCCTGTGTGTGAAACGTGTCCTTTGGGTCATTCACCCTTTCAAAAAGAAAAATAAACTGGAAATAAATTTACCCGCAAGTATATAATGACAGCATCATATTTTGTTATCTTGGCCTAAACACTCCCTTCAGAATTTCTAAACATTTCCCTGCCTTTATACAGGTTTGGGGTTCAAATTTACAGTATTTATGCCATCTGAAGACCTCTAAGCTGGGAAATAACATTAAAGTGTCCCCAGAATATTATATCTCTGGAAACCACCACAGAAACAAAGGATAATTTTTCTGTAAGAAAACACCATCAACCCAGGCTTTGCAGAATGCCTGTGGTGGGCAGTACTCCAAGACACCCCAAGATTCCCATCCCCTGGTGTACACAAACCCCTTCTCCCAGTTATTCGGTCAAATACTGATCTACGGTGCTTCTTTGAAGAGATTTTTCAGATGTAGCTAGGGTCCCTAATCTGTTGACTTTAAGAAAAGTAGATTATCCTGGGTGAGTCCTTAATCAGGTGACCCCTTATTAACCTCTTTGGTACCAGCGTCAACTATAGGCGTTAGCCACATATGAACGCACACAGCGACTTTAGTAGACAGCCGTGATGTGAAGGCACACAGCCAAATGTCAACTTTAGCTGACAGCTGTGATAGGACTTTTCTAATTTTTCATTTATCAAAATAAAATTGTGAACATTTAAAAATAATGTAATAAAAACATATATGTATATGTTACCTATTCTGATTTACATGACAAGTAAAGCTGCCTGTAAAGTAAAACAAGTTTTCAGTGCTTTCAAGCTTTTCTCATCACACAAGAGCAAAACGGATTCCTTGTCAATGCACAGCACAGACTACCGTGAGGACTATGAGTGCCGGCTGTGGGCGAGGTTTTGCTGCTGGTGAGCGCCGTACTGAAGTGTCTAAGGACAGAGCTCTTCCCAGGAAAAGGGATTCAAAGGGAAAGACTCAATACATGAGCAGTTCCCCATTGCAGTTTTATAGGAGAAGGGAGTCACTGACAAGCAATGTGTGGGCAGCCTACAGGTGACAAGCAGCAAGGCAGGGGACCTCAGCCCTGCCATCAAAACTCCTGCCAGCGACCTGGATGGTCTGGAAGCAAGTTCTTCCCCAGCACCTGTGCACAAAAACCCCACCCTGCCAGCACCCTGCTTTCAGCCTGGCGAGGCCGAGCAGAGAGCAGAGACATGTTGCACCTACTCCTGACCTACGGAGCATACGCTGATGAATGGGCTCTATTCTGTGCCTCTATGTTTGTGGTCATTTGTTACACACCACAAGAGAACTGATACGTGTCTTGTTACCTGGGAGCGGGCTGCTGCTGTAATGAATCCCTAAAACTGTGGCAGGGGCTTTGGAAGTCAGTGGCGGGCTGAGTGTGTGGCAGGAAAGCTAAATTGCAATGCAGACCGGCAATAGAGATCTGCACTTGGAGGACGCTCGCAGCGAGCCCTCCAAAGGGAGCGAGGAGCATGTTGCTAGAAACTGAAAGAAAGGGTTTTTATTACTTATTGACAGAAACTTAGTGAAATCGTGTCCTGCAGTTAGGTGGGAAGCAGAACTCATAAGTGATGAACTTGGATATATGGCTAAGGAGATTTCCAAGCAAAGTGTCAAAGACACAGCCTGGTTTATTGTTGCTACTTATAGTAGTAAACTGTGAGAGGAGAGAGATAAATTGAGAAAAGAACTGTTAAACAAAAAGCAACTAGAACTGGATGATTTTGGAAATTCTCAGCATGTCCAGATGGCTACAGCAATAAAATTAAAATATGGTTTTCAAAAGCATGGCATAGAGAAAAAGATGAGGGTGTGACTATAAACCTTTTGCTAAAACTTCAGAAGAATAAAAAGGTCAGAGGATTCAGTCACATAAATGGCTGAATAAATTTCAAGAGGTTAAATGTGTGCCCCACAGGTCTTCCCGGCCAGACCAGGGGGCCCCAGCTGTCAGCCTTCTCGGCAGGAGCCAAAAATAGAAAATGGATTATCTCAAAAAGATCTGTGGTGCAATAAACATGGTAGTGCAGATATTCCTTTAACATATCAAGTTCATTTCCTTTGGATGCATACTCAGTCACGGGATTGCTGGATCATACAGTAGTTCTCTTTTTAATTTTTTGAGGAATCTACATACTGTTTTCCATAATAGCTGTACCAATTTAGATTGTTACCAACAGACTATTCCCTTTTTGCCACATGTTGCCAATACTTGCTTTCTTTTGTCTCTTTGATTATTATATGATCATATGATTATATTATATGCCACTGAAGTGAGGTGGTATCTCATTGTGGTTTTGATTTCCATTTCCCTGATGATTAGTGATGTTAAGAATTTTTTCATGTACCTGTTGGCCATTTGTATGTCTTCCAAGGTTTGGAATCAACCCAAGTGTCCAACAATGAGGAATGGATAAAGAAAATGTGGTATATATACACACTGTAACACTATTCAGCCATGCAAAGAATGAAATCCTGCCATTTGCAGCAACATGGATGAACCTGGAGGACATTGTCTTAAGTGAGATAAGCCAGACACCACAGGAAGACAAACCATGTATGATGTCACCTACATGTGGACTCTTTTAAAAAATTGGTTACCAGAGACTTGGGCGAGAGGGGAGGACGGGGAAAGGTTGGCCAACAAGTACAAAGTGACAATTAGATAAGAGGAATAAGTTGTGGTGTTTTATTGCACAGTAGGTTGATTGTGGTTAACAGTAGGGTTTATTATATTACAAAATAGCTATAAGAGGAGATTTTGAATGTTCTCACCACAAAGAAATGATAAGTGCATGAGGTGACGGATACTCTAAATACCCTAATTTACTCATTATACAATATGGGTGTATCAAAACATCAAATTGTATACCATAAATATGTGCAATTAAATGTGTCAATAAAAACATCTGTGGACATGGCTTTTGTCTAATGGGTTGAATCCCATTGCATTTCATACAAAGTCTATAAGGTGCTTAAGGAAAATTATTTCAGGAAGAAACACTGCCAGCTTGGACTAAAAGGAACAAAGAGACAACAGAGTTAAAAAGGCAGCCAGATCATTAGGATTCTAGTAGCAAGAAGCAGGTTGATGAAAATTCAGCTGCAAATACTTTCTATCTTTCATGAAAAGGAAGAATGACTCACAGCTCAGAGAAGAGCAAGAGAGCCTAAGAGTAAGAAAGGATAATTCCCAGTCCCAGAAACCTAATCAAGGATCTCTGGCTGGAAGTCACACAACTAGATTTCAAAACTGCTTTGGAGCAGTGATTCCTTTTCATCTTCCATTTTCCTCATTTTAAGACAGGAATATCTATAAATGTTACCCTTGGTCTGTCCCAACATTGTATGTTGGGAGTGTTAGGCAAATAATTTCTCTCTTTAGTTTTATAAGTCCACAGATGGAGTGTGCCCCAAACAAATTACATCCAGGAGCCTCATTCAAATCTCATCCAAACCTGTTATAGATGAACAGATTTTTAAACTTGGGGTGATGCCTTAATGAGAGTAGGTTCTTAGGAACATTTTGAGGAGATGTAAGTCATTGGGGTGGGATGTGGTAGGCATATTCCAAAGATGGTCTTCAATTCACACCGCTGGCATACGCACTTTGTATGATTCCCTCCCTGTGAATGTGGGTGGAACCTGTGAGTATTGTGAATGTCATCCTGTGATTATGTTACGCTACATGGCAAAGGGGTTTTGTCAGTGTAGTTAAGGAGACCAACCAGCTGACTTTGAGTGAATCAAAAGGAGATTTTCTTGTGGGCCTAATAACGTGAGCTTGATATATCTGCTTTAGAGGTCAGAGATTGAGAAAATCAGAGATTCCAAGTAGCAGAGACACTTCTGATGTCCTTGAAGAAGAAGCTTCTATGTTGTAGAAGGGGCAATGGGCAGGAAAAACAAGAAAATTCTATAGGCAGAGACTAGTCCCAGTCACCATCATAAGTAACAGGCCCTCAAACCTACAACGACAAGGACTGAATTCTGCCAATAGCCCAAATGAGTGTGGATGAGGATTCCAACTCAAATGAGACAGCAGCTTTGACTGACATCATAATTTCCGCCATGTGGGACCTTAAACAGAGAATTTGACATGCTATGCTGGACTGCAGACCAATGGAAAATGTGAGAAAATAAATTTGTGTTGTTTCACCTTACTAGATTTGTGGTAATCTGTTATGCAGCAACAGAAAACTAATAGAATTTCTAAAAATAAACTCAAAGCAAGATGTACTCCAAACCAAAATTGTGAAACACACATAAGGAGAAAATGCTGCATGTGTGAGAATAAGCACACATGAGAAAAATGAGAGTGAGATCTCAGGAATATTAGATAAATAAGCCATTGAACCCAGAAAAAAGAAGGAGATGGCAAGAAAAAAATAGTGAACAAAGAAACTGGTAAGTATGTACATGTAAATAAACGTAGTTTAGCAAAATTTCACTTCTAACAGGAACTTACCCACTCACCTAGACCAGTGAAAAATGGCCAAGATAATGGTTTGTAAGATGCTGACATCAGGCAAGGAAGAACAGTGATCATCGGGAGACAGGACACGCCGAGGTGAGCCCGCTGATTGACTCAACTCACTGTCTTGGGGGAGTCCCAGGCTGGAGCTCAGAGGGGCAGCCGAGGCAGAGCCCAGCAGACTCCATGCATTTAGGAGACAGAGCTGAGAGGCCAAGGAGTAGCCAGAGTTCATAAGGTAGACATGCCATTAAAACAGTTATTAAACCTGCATTATACATATTAGGAAAGTTAAGTATAGGCATGAAGATATAAAAAAGAATGAAATAGAATTCCTTGGGATGAAAATTACAACGTGAGAGATGAAAAATACATTGGAGAAGCAAATGTTAGTGAACTTGAAGTCATACCCAAACAACTATCCAAAATTAAACATGGAGAGAAAAAAAATCAATAAAAATAAAAGACAAGACATGGCATCCATGGAACAATTTTAAACAACCTGACAGGTGTAATTGGAGTCCCTAACAGAAAACTGTGCAAAGGACAGGAAAAATATTTAAATATTTAAATAAATAATGGCAAAAATTTTTGCAAATTTGACAAAAACTATAAAGTTACAAATCCTGGAAGCTGAATGAACATCAATCACAAAAAAACAGGAGGAAGATTGCACCAAGGCACGTTGTAATCAAAATGCTTACAACTAGGATAAAGGCTGGCTGATGTGTGGAGAAGGAGGTCTCTTATATATAATCATGGGAATGTAAAATGGTACAAACACTCTGAAAAATAATTCAGCAGCTTCTTTTAAAACTAAATATATATACTCACTTTCCATATGGGCCACCAATTGCACTGTTGGGTATGTATCCTTGAGAAATGAAAATTCGTGTTCTGAAAATAACCTTTACACAAATGTTCATAGCAGTTTTATTTATAACAGCCAAAAACTGAAAACAATGTAAATATCCTTCAATACGTGAATGGTTAAGCAAACTGTGGGGTATACATACCATGAAATACTACTCAGCAATAAAAAGAAACAAACTATTGATGCATGCTACAACTTGGAATGCTCTCAAGGAATCATGCTGAGTGAAAAAAGTCTCTAAAGACCACGTACTATATCAGGGATCCTCAAACTTTTTAAACAGGGGGCCAGTTCACTGTCCCTCAGACCATTGGAGAGTGCACACTGTGGGCCCGGGACCAGTCCGCTGCTAAGCAGGACAGGCAGCAGCAGCAAAAACACCTGGTGGGGTGGATAAATGTCCTCAGCGGGCAGCATGTGGCCCGCAGGCCATAGTTTGAGGACGCCTGTACTATATGATTAATTTATATAACATCATTGAAATGACAAAATTATAGAGATAAAAACAGATCAGTGGCTTCCAAGGGTTAGAAAGAAAGATGGCTGTGGCTATAAAGGGTAACACTTAGGATCAAAAGAAAGCTAGAGAGGCTATGTCACTATCAGACAAAGTGGGTTTCAGAACCTGAATAATACCAGGAATAAAGAAGTTCATTACATGATGATAAAAGGGTCAATTCACCAAGAGGACATAACGTTCATAAATGCCAATGCACCTAAAAACAAAATTTGAAAATACATGATACTAAAACTGAAAGACCTCCAAGGAGGAATAGACAATTCCACCATTGTAATCACAGTATTTAGTGTTCCACTCTCAATAACTGACAGAACACAGAGATAGAAAATCAGTCAGGATTTAGAAGGTTTGTATCACACTATCCACCAACCTGACCTAAAAGATATTTATAGAACATTTCACCCAACAAGAGCTAAATATAATCTTTTCAATGAACACAGAACATTTACTAAGATAAAAACCATGTTCTGGATCATAAAAAATATTTTAAAAACTATTAGAACTGATAAATTCTGCAGGATACAAAATCAACTTACAAAAATCAGTAGTGTTTCTATAAACTAACAACAAATTGTCTGAAGAAGAAATTTTTAAGTGTCACTCACAATAGCATCAAAAAATAAAATACTGGCTGGGCATGGTGGCTCATGCCTGTAATGCTAGCACTGTGGGAGGCCAAGGCGGAAGGATGGCTTGAGCTCGGGAGTTTGAGACCAGCCTGAGCAAAAGCAAGACCCTATAACTACTAAAAATAGAAAAAATTGGCCAGGCATGGTGGCGCATGCCTGTAGCCCTGGCTACTCGGGAGGCTGAGGCAGAAGGATTGCTTGAGCCCAGGAATTTGAGGTTGCTGTGAGCTAGGCTGACACCATAGCACTCTAGCCCAGGCAATAGAGTGAGACTCTGTCTCAAAAAAAAAAAAAAATACGTATAGTTAATTTAATCAAGAAAGTGAATGATCTGTATAATGAAAACTATATAAAACATTAATTAAAAAATGGAATATATCACAAATAAATGAAAAGATGTCCTGTGTTCATGGATTGGGAGAATTAATATTGTTAAAATGTTCATAATACCTTAAGTGATTTACAGATTCAATGCAATTCCTATCAAAATTCTCATGTCATTCTTCACAGAAATGGAAAAAATTAATCCTAAAATGTGTATGAAACCACAAAAGACCTCAAATAGCCAAAGCAATCTTAAGGGGAAAAAAATAACCTGGAGATATAACACTACCAGATTTCAAAATATATTACAATATTGGCCAATGGAATAAGATAGAGAGCTCAGAAATAAACCCACACATCTACAATCAACTGATTTTCAACAAAGGTGTCAGGAACGCACAATGGAGAAAAGACAGTTTCTTCAATAAATGGTGTTGGGAAAACTGGATAACCACATACAGAAGAATGAAAATGGACCTGTATCTCACCCCTTACATAAGAATCAACTCAAAATAGATTAAAGATTTTAACATAAGACCTCAAACTATAAAACTACTACAAGAAACACAGGAGGAAATCTCCATGACTTGGTCTGGGCAGAGATTTATTGCATATGACCCCAAAAGCATAGGCAATAGAGCAAAAATAGAAAAATACAATTGCACCTAATTAAAAAGTGTCTGTACAGCAAAGGAAACAATAGAGTGAAGAGATAGTCCGAAGATGGGGAGAAGACATTTGGAAATCATACATAGGATAAGGGGCTAATAGCCAAAATATACAAGGAACTTGAATTACTCGATAACAAGAAAATAAATAATCCTACTAAAAATAGGCAAAGGAATTAAAAAATAGATGTTTTTCAAAATAAGATATACAAAAGGCCAACAGATATATGAAAAAATGTTCAACATCTCTAATCATCAGAAAAATACACATTAAAACCACAGTGAAGTATCACCTCATACCTCTTAGATTGGCTATTACCAAAAAGAAGAAAGATAACAAGTGTTGGCAAGGATGTAGAGAAAAAAGAAATCTTATACACTGTTGGTGGTTTGTAAGTTAGTACAGCCATTTTGGAAAACAGTATGGAGGTTCATCACAAAACTAAAATAGAATTATCATGTGATCCAGCAATCCCACTACTGGTTATACATGGAAAGGAATTGAAATCAGTATGCTGCATGTCTGCACTCTCATGTTTATTTCACCATCATTCACAATAGCCAAGACATGGAAACAACCTAAGTGTCCATAAACATAATGAATGGATTTTTTAAATGTGATATATATATATATAGATATAGATATATATATATAGATATATGGAATGGAATACCTTTCAGCCTTTTAAAAAAGAAAAACTTCTGTCATTTGCAACAACATGGATGAACCTAGAAGACATTCTGTTAACTGAAATAAGCCAGACACAGAGAGACAAATACTATATGATCTCACTTTTATGTGGAATCTGAAAAAATCAAACTCATAGAAGTAAAGAGTAGAATGGTGGTTACCAGAGGCTGGGGGTGGGGATGGTAGATGGGAAAGAAGAGATGTTGGTCAATAAGTACAAAGTTAAAGTTAGGCAGGAGGTAGAAGTTAGCAAGTTGACTATAATTAATAATTATTGCATATTTGAAAATAACCAAAAGAGAGGATTTTAAATGTTCTCATCATCAATAAATGATAAATATTTGAGGCCATAGATATGCTGATTAGCCTAATTTGATCATTCCACAACATATACATTAATCAAAACATCCCATTGTACCCTATGAATTTATACAACTATTATTTGTCAACTAAAAATGAAATAAAATTTTTTAAAAATTTAAAGAAAATAAAAGGATTCAATTAACTTCATGATATTTATTCATAATGAATTGACATACAAAAATCAAATTCCTTTGTATCTACTAGCAATAAATAGTTGTAAATTGACATTTTTAAAAATATCATTTATAATAACATCAGTAGGGATAAACCTGGCAAAAAAATGTACAAGAAACTATACAATGAAAACCACAAAACTGATGTGAGAAAATTAAGATCTAAATAAATTGAGGAATATACTATGTTCATGGATCAGAAAACTCAATTTATCAAGATGTCAGTTCCCCACAAACTGGTCTATAGATTCAACAATCCCAACCAAAATCCCAGCAGGCTTCTTTGTAGAAATCTGTGAAGTGCTTCTGAAATCTATATAGCAATCCATAGGGCCTCAACTAGTCAAAAGAAATTTGGAAAATAAAACAACACTACAACAACCAAAACAGTATTGTATTGGCATAAAGATAGACAAGCAGATAAGTGAACACAGTAGAAAGTCCAGAAATAGGCAGACATACATATATGAAGAACTGATTTTTGACAAAGGAGCAAAGTAATTTAGTAGAGAAAGAATAGTCTTCATACAAATGGTACTGGAACAATTGGATATTCAGACACAAAAACAATGAACTTCAATACATACCTTGTACCACACATAAAAAAAGGTAACTCAAAATGGACCCTATATCTATATGTAAAACTTAAAACTATAAAGCTTCTAGAAGAACACATAAATGACATCCTTTGTGACCTTGAGTAAGACCAAGGATTTGCAAACTACTTGCCTATGGACCAAATCCAGCCTGCAGCAACCATGAAATGAGTAAACTTATGTTTTTTAAGGATTGTAAAAAAGTGTTTAATAAAATAGATAAAAGAAGAAGAATATGTGGCACACAAAACCTAAATTATTTACTATTTGACACTTTACAGAAAATGTGTGCCAACCTCTGGGTTAAACAAATATTTCTCAGATATTAAATGAAAAAGATGATTCATAAAATCAAAAATTGATAATTTGGACTTCATCTAAATTAAAAGTCTGCTCTTTAAAAGATGTTAAGGAATGAAAAGACAAATCACAGACTAGAAGAAAATATTTGCAAATCATATATCTAACAGTTAAGTCTAGAACATGCAGAGAACTCTCAAAATTCAATAACAAGAAAATACACAACTCAATTAGCAAAATATTAGTCAAATGAACAATTATTTGCTATAACTTTTTAAAAAAACTCTATAACTAGGAATAAAAGAGAATTTTATCAGCCTAATGAAGAATCTATGCAAATTCTAAAGTGAGCATCATACATGATGATAGGGTCACAGAGATTTCTCGTTTTAAGCTAGTGCCCTCCCACTAGCTATCAACATTCTAATGGAAAACCTAACAAATGGTTTAGATAACAAAATGGTTTAGATAACAAAATGGTTAAGATAACAGTGAAAATCAGATGTATGCAAGCTGTTAAAGAAAAAGAAGAAACTGTCCTTGTATGAAAATGATATTGTATATATGAATAATCAACTATTATAATTAATTAAAGAATGTAGCAAAATTTCTGATACAAAATATAAAACTCAGTAGCATTCTTATACACCAGCAATAATCAATTATAAAATATAATATTAAAAAAGATTCTATTTGCCAAAAAAAATTTTAAATAAGGAATCTAGGAACAAATCTAACAAAGTATTAGCTCTCAATGGAGAAAAAAATTTGCAAAATCTATTTGATGGTAATAGAATAACTGAGAAAATGAAGGTATATAGTAGGTTCATGAACTGCAAGCCTCGATATATTAAGCTATATGTAGAAAACCCCAAAGATTCTGCCATGAGACTACTGGAATTGATAAATTCAGCAAAGTCTCAGCTTACAAAATCAATGTACAGAAATAAGTAGCATTCCTATACACAAATGGTCAAACTGAGAACCAAATCAAATACTCAATACCCTTCATAATAGCAAATAAAATAAAATACCTAGGAATACATTTAACTAAGAAAGTAAAAGATCTCTACAGGGAAAACTATGAAACACTGAGGAAGGAAATAGCAAAGGACATAAACAGGTAGAAAACCATAGCATGTTCATGAGTCACCAGAATGAACATTGTTAAAATGTCTATACTACCCAAAGTGATCTACAGATCCAATGTAATCCCTATTAAAATACCATCATCATTTTTCACAGATCTAGAAGTAATAATTCTACACTTCATATGAAACTAAAGAAGACCCCGTATAGCTAAAGCAATCTTAAGCAAAAAGAACAAATTGGGAGGCATCAATTTACCAGACTTCAAGCTATACTACAAGGCTACAGTAACTAAAACAGCATAATATTGGCACAACAACAGAGACATAGACCAATGGAATAGAACTGAGAACCCAAATAAAAAACCATCCTCATATAGCCATTGAATCTTTGACAAAGCAGACAAAAACATAAACTGGGGAAAATAATCCTTATTCAATAAATGGTGCTGGGAAAATTGGATAGCCACATGTAGGAGACTGAAACAGGATCCACACCTCTCACCTCTCACAAAAATCAACTCACAGTGGATAACAGACTTAAACCTAAGCCATGAAACAATAAGAATTCTAGAAGAAAATGTTGGAAAAACTCCTATAGACATTGGCCTAGGCAAAGAATTTATGAAGAAGACCCCAAAAGTAATCACAGTAACAACATAATAAATGGGACTTGATCAAATTAAAAAGCTTTTGCACAGCCAATAAAACTATCACAAGAGCAAACAGACAACCTACAGAATGGAAGAAAATTTTCACATGCTACACATCTGATAAAAGGCTGATAACTAGAATCTAATAGAACTCAGGAAAATCATCAAGAAAAAAAAATCAGGCCGGGCGCGGTGGCTCAAGCCTGTAATCCTAGCTCTCTGGGAGGCCGAGGTGGGCGGATCATTTGAGCTCAGGAGTTCGAGACCAGCCTGAGCAACAGCGAGACCCCATCTCTACTATAAATAGAAAGAAATTAATTGGCCAACTAATATATATAGAAAACTTCGCCGGGCATGGTGGCACATGCCTGTAGTCCCAGCTACTTGGGAGGCTGAGGCAGCAGGATTGCTTGAGCCCAGGAGTTTGAGGTTGCTGTGAGCTAGGCTGACGCCATGGCACTCACTCTAGCCTGGGCAATAAAGTGAGACTCTGTCTCAAAAAAAAAAAAAAGAAAAGAAAAGAAATCAAACAACCCTATCAAAAAGTGGGCAAAGGACATGAACAGAAACTTTTCAAAAGAAGACAGACAGGTCAGCAAACATATGAAAAAATGCTCAATATCGCTAATCGTCAGGGAAATGCAAATCAAAACCACAATGAGATATCACTTAACTCCAGTGAGAATGGCCTTTATCAAAAAGTCCCAAAACAATAAATGTCGGCATGGATGCAGAGAGATAGGAACAGTCATACACTGCTAGTGGTACTGCAAACTAGTGCAACCTCTGTGGAAAGCAATATGGAGATACCTCAAAGAGCTACAAGTAGATCTACCATTTGATCCAGCAATCCCATTACCGGGCATCTACCCAAAGGAATAAAGGCATTAAGGACATCTGCACTAGACTGGTTATAGTAGCACAATTCACAATTGCAAAGAAGTGGAAGCTGTTAAAGAAAAAGAAGAAATCCAAACGCCAATCAATACATGAGTGGATTAATAAAATGTGGTATATGTACACCATGGAGATCTACTCAGCCATAAAAAAACAACAGTGATCTAGCACCTCTTGCATTATCTTGGATAGAGCTGGAACCCATTCTACTAAGTGAAGTATCTCAAGAATGGAAAAAACAAGCACCACATGTACTCACCATCAAATTGATATTAATTGGTCAACACTTAAGTGCACATATAGTAATAAAATTCATTGGGTGTCAGGCAGGTGGGGGGTAAGAGTGGTTGGGTATATTCACAACTAAAGGGTTCAGTGTGCACTGTCTGAAGGATAGACATGCTAGAAGCTCTGACTTGGGCGGGGCAAATGTGACATATGTAACCTAAACATTTGTACCCCCATAATATGCAGAAATAAAAATTAATTTATTTCTGCCCCAAATTCAGTGCAATGCCAATCAAAATCCTAATCAGGTGATCCTAAAATTTAAATGGAAGAATAAAGTGCCAAAAATAAGCCAAAATACTCCTTCGAAAAAAAATAAAGCTGGGAGTAACCCTTCTAGACAGCATGACTTGTAGGACAATAGTAATTAAGATAATATGTATTGGTTATGAGATAAGCAAATGAAAAAATAAAAGGAAGACCCAGAAACACCTTTTGAAACTTGACAAAAAGCTGGGCGTGGTGGCTCACACCTGTAATCCTAGCACTCTGGGAGGCCAAGGTGGGAAGATCGTTTGAGCTCAGGAGTTCGAGACCAGCCTGAGCAAGAGCAAGACCCTGTCTCTACTAAAAATAGAATGAAATTAATTGGCCAACTAAAAATATATAGAAAAAATTAGCCTGGCATGGTGGCACATGCCTGTAGTCCCAGCTACTCGGGAGGCTGAGGCAGAAGGATTGCTTAAGCCCAGGAGTTTGAGGTTGCTGTGAGCGAGGCTGATGCTACAGCACTCTGTCCAGGGCAACAGAACCAGACTCTGTCTCAAAAAAAAAAGAAAGACAGAAAGAAACTTGACAAATGACAGAGAAAACATTTCAAATAAATGAGGAAGAATGATATTTTCAATAAATGATGCTGTGGCAATTATTTAACTCTATAGCCAAAAATAGAAGAATGTGCTTAGCTCACACTCAACAACAAAGATTAAATGCAAAGTTAATCTGAATGATAAACACCAAAATTTTGTTTAAAAATACACAGAATACCTTTACAGATTAGAGTAAGAAAGGATATCTTAAACAAGGCCTAATACATACACAATTTAAAGGAGAAAATTGTTAATTTCAAGTACATTAATGTTAAATTTTCTGCACAATGTATGACCATAAACAAAATGATAACACCAGCCATGAAGAGATTTTCAGTGCACATCACAATGGGTTCATTTCTGTAACATGAAAAGAATTCCTACAAATCAATTTTTTAAAAAAGACAAAGCCAGTAAAAATGGGTGAAGGATATGAACAGGCTATTTTCAGAAGGAAAAAAACCAATGGCCAGTAAATATTTGATAAGACAGCAGCACAAATGATGAGAAATGCAAATGAAAATAACCTATAGATGTATTTGCAAATATGTTTACTAATAAAGTGCACTATTTGAATGCAATATTTGACTATGCAAAAAGATATTATGCATATTATATCTTTTTACAGCTTGTGTGTATGTGTCACTGTCAGTTTTTATGAAAAATGTTATTGAGGTATAACACGCATATTCAACAGAGTACACCAAACATCAGTGTACAGTTGGATGACTTTTTACAAAGTGAACACATCACAGAGCAGAACAAGATAGTACTATCATCCAGAAATCCTCCCTATGCTGCCTTCTAGTCACAATTCCCACAGGGGAATAATGACCTTGACATCTAATACCACAATTTGTTTTGCCTGCTCTTAACTTTATACAAATGGGATTATACAGCATGTAGTCTTTTGTGTCTGCTCCTTATTTTCAACATTTTGTGAGATTCATATTACACTAATCATGTGCCCAAGATTCATTCTCACTTCTGAATAGTATTTTATCATATATATTAATATAAACTGTAATTTATTTATGTATTTCACTATTGATGGATACAAGTTGTATTCAGTTTTGTACTATTACAAATAGAGCTTCTATGAACATTCTTTAAAACATGTTGGTATGAAATTCTGTTGATTAGATTGCCTAGATGTGGAACTACTAGGTATGGGTATTTTTAGCATTAGCAAATATGGCCAGTTTTCTCTGGATAGCCACTTGTAGAAGGCTAAAGCAGGACCCACACCTTTCACCTCTCACAAAAATCAACTCACGCTGGATAACAGACTTAAACCTAAGGTATGAAACTATTAGAATTCTAGAGGAAAATGTTGGAAACACTCTCCTAGACATCGGCCTAGGCAAAGAGTTTATAAAGAAGTCCCCAAAGGCAATCACAGCAGCAACAAAAATAAATAAATGGGACATGATCAAACTAAAAAGCTTCTGCACAGCCAAAGAAACAGTCATGAAAGTAAACAGACAACCTACAGAATGGGAGAAAATTTTTGCATCCTACACATCTGATAAGGGGTTGATAACTAGAATATACTTAGAGCTCACGAAAATCAGCAAGAAAAAATCAAACAACCCTATTAAAAAATGGGCAAAGGACTTGAACAGAAACTTTTCTAAAGAAGACTGAATGGCCAACAAACATATGAAAAAATGCTCAACATCTCTAATCATCAGGGAAATGCAAATCAAAACCACAATGAGATACCACTTAACTCCAGTGAGAATGGCTTTTATTAAAAAGACCCTGAACAACAAATGCTGGCATGGATGCGGAGAGAGAGGAACACTCCTACACTGCTGGTGGGACTGCAAACTAGTTCAACCTCTGTGGAAAGCAATTTGGAGATAACTGAGAGCGATGCAGGTGGATCTACCATTTGATCCAGCAATCCCACTACTGGGCATCTACCAAAAAGATCCAATGACACTCTACAAAAAAGACACCTGCACTTGAATGTTTATAGCAGCACAATTCATAATCGCAAGGCTGTGGAAACAGCCCAAGTGCCCATCAATCCAAGAACGGATTAATAAAATGTGGTATATGTATACCATGGAGTACTATTCAGCTCTAAGAAACAACGGTGATATAGCACATCTTATATTTTCCTGGTTAGAGCTGGAACCCATACTACTAAGTGAAGTATCCCAAGAATGGAAAAACAAGCACCACATATACTCATCAGCAAACTGG
>VSMD01111740.1:0-82727 GCA_008750895.1 Mirza zaza | reverse complement strand
TGAGACTCTGTCTCAAAAAAAAAAAAAAAATAAAAAAAAATAAAAATAAAAACGTCTAACACCTATGATAGAATTTGAGTTTTTAAACCTATATATATATATTTTTTATTTATTTATTTATTTATTTTTTGAGACAGTCTCACTTTGTTACCCAGGCTAGAGTGAGTGCCGTGACGTCAGCCTAGCTCACAGCAACCTCAAACTCCTGGGCTTAAGCGATCCTCCTGCTTCAGCCTCCTGAGTAGCTAGGACTACAGGCATGCGCGACCATGCCTGGATAATTTTGTATATATATTTTTAGTTGGTCAATTTCTTTCTATTTTTAGTAGAGACGGGGTCTCACTCAGGCCAGTTTCGAACTCCTGACCTTGAGCAATCGGCCCGCCTCGGCCTCCCAGAGTGCTAGGATTACAGGCGTGAGCCACCACACCTGGCCAACTAACCTATATCTTAATGATATATATCATATCTTAATCATACCATATATCTTAATGAAAAATATCTAATTCAGCCATTAAGTTTATAACACTTCAAAAGGAAATAGCACAGATTTACAAAGGAAAAGCACTTGGATAATGTTGATCTTTATGGTTTTATACTTAGTTTTGTAATTCTTTTTTAGGTTAAAACGCGTTCACAACATGGGCAACGGTCAGCAACAAGTAAAGTACCCTTACTTACTACAATGTCACTTACTCGTTGGCTCATGCTCTATAGCAGGGAAAATTACAGAGCAGCCTCTTCCTTACAAACCAAGCTACAGATGCTTCTTCCCCAAAGGGGTATAGAAATGCAACCAGCAAAAATGTAAGTAGAACATAAATTACCTCCAGTTTGAAAATTAGTTAGCAATCTGAAAGTAAGATAACTGAAATACTAAATCATAAGAATCAGTCACTTTATCACAACTTTGAAAGTGTGTAAACCCTGATCTCCAGTCAACAAACATCAAGACAGGCTTCAGTTATGTATGGCTTATGGCCGTCAGGACACTGGTTGAAGGCGTGTGAGAATGAGCAGCTTGATGTGAATGGATAAGGGCATGTTAAAAACTAGTTCCCAGTTTCTAAAAGGGTTTGCTGCAAAATTAAGAGGAAGGTATGGAGATTCCACACCTTCCTGCCTCCAGCACACGCACGGCCCCCATCACCAATGTCGTCCAGCAGGAGGGTACATTTGTTACAACTGATAAACCTACATCGACACATCCTAATCACCCCAAGGCTACAGTTTACCTTAGAGTTCACTCTGAGATACATTCTGTGAGACTGCACAAATGAATATGACATGTACCTACTGTTAGTTTCATATAAAATACTTTCATTGCCCTAAAATCCTGTCTACCCTTCTCTCCACCCCCAACCCTGATAACCTCTGGCAACTGCTTCCCCCTACTGTCTCCATAGTTTTGCCTTTTCCAGAATGTCATGTAGTTAGAATCATACACTTATGCAGGCCGGACGCAGTGGCTTACGCCTGTAATCCTAGCACTCTGGGAGGCCAAGGCAGGTGGATTGCTCCAGGTCAGGAGTTCGAAACCAGCCTGAGCAAGAGTGAGACCCGTCTCTACTATAAATAGAAAGAAATCAATTGGCCAACTAAAATATATAGAAAAAAATTAGCTAGGCTTGGTGACACATGCTTGTAGTCCCAGCTACTCAGAAGGCTGAAGCAGCAGGATTGCTTGAGCCCAGGAGTTTGAGGTTGCTGTGAGCTAGGCTAACGCCACGGCACTCACTCTAGCCTGGGCAACAAAGCGAGACTTTGTCTCAAAAAAAAAAAAAATCATACAGTATACATCCCTTTTCAGCCTTGGCTTTTCACTTAGTAATGTGCATTTCAGGTTTTTCATGTATTTTCATGGCTTGATAGCTCATTTCTTGACACTGAATAATATCACATTATCTGGATGTACCACAGTTTATCCATTCACTCACTGAGGAATAACTTGGTTGCTTCCAACTTTTAGATATGAATAAAGCTGCTATAAACATCCAAGGTGCAGGTTTTTGCGTGAGACGAGTTTTCAACTCGTTTGGGTAGATACCAAGGAACACACTGCTGGATCTATGTGGTATAAGAATGTGTTTAGTTTTATAAGAAACTGCCAAACTATCTTCCGAAGCATACCCTTTTGCGTTTAAATCGGCAGTGAGGGAGTTCCTGTTGCTTCACATGCTAGCCAGTATTTGTTGTCAGTGGTCTAGATTTTGATCAGCATTTGTGTGTAGTGACTTGCCTTAAGTTGCATTTCCATGATGACATATGACATGGAACATGTTTTCATTTGCCACCAGCGTCTCCTCTTTGGTGAGGTGTCTAAGGTCTTTGGTTCATGTCTTAATCTTTTTTTTTTTTTTTTTTTTTTTTTTTTTTTTTTTTTTTTTTTTTTTTTTTTTTTTTTTTTTTTTTTTTTAAGAGTTTTTTGTTTCTTGTTTTTTGAGACAGTCTCACTTTGTTGCCCAGGCTAGAGTGAATGCCATGGCATCAGCCTAGCTCACAGCAACCTCAATCTCCTGAGCTCAAGCAATCCTCCTGCCTCAGCCTCCCAAGCAGCTGGGACTACAGGCATGTGCCACCATGCCCAACTAATTTTTTATTTATATATATATTAGTTGGCCAATTTATTTATAGTAGAGAAGGGGTCTTGCTCTTGCTCAGGCTGGTTTCGAACTCCTGACCTGGAGCAATCCACCCGCCTTGGCCTCCCAGAGTGCTAGAATTACAGGCGTGAGCCACCATGCCCGGCCTATTTTTCTTAGAGTTTTAAGAGTTCTTTTGTATATTTTGGATAACAGCCCTTTGATAGATGTATTTTTGTTAAATACAGTCTCCTATTCTGTGGCTTGTCTTCACATTCTCTTGACAGTGTCCTTTGGAGCGCGTTTTTAATTTTAATGACGTTCTACTTACCAATCTTTTTATGGATTATACCCTTGAGGTTATATGGAAAAAGTTATTGCCATACCCAAGATCACCTAAGTTTTATGATACTTTCTAGAATTTTAAGTTTTAGCATTTTACATCTAACTCTGTGACCCATTTTTAGTTAACTTTTCTGAAGGGTGTATGGTCTGCATCTAGATTCTTCTATTTCCATGGAAATATCCAGTTCCACCATTCACTGAAGAGACTGTATTTCCTCCATTGTATTGCCTTTGTTCCTCTGTCAAAGATTAGTTACCTATTCTTACGTGGGTCTCTTTCTAGTCTCTCCATTCCACTCATCTGATTGTTACTTCAGCAACACCACACTGTCCTGATTACTGTATTTTCCAGTAAGTCTTGAAGTTGGGTGGTTCTCCTTCAATATTGTGTTAGCTATTCTTGGTCTTTTGCCTCTCCTTATAGAGTTTAGAATCAGTGTGTCAATATCCACAACATAACTCACTGTGATTTTGATTGGGGTTGCAATGAATCTATGGAGTAGATTGGGAAGAACTGACATCCTAACAGTACTGAATCTTCCTGCCCATGAACATGGAATAACTCTACATTCACTGAGTCCTTTTTTGATTTCTTTCATCAGTTTTGTGGATTTCCCTGATACAGATCTTATATATATTATGCTGGTTTGATACTAAGTATCTTGTTTTGGGGAGGTGCTAGTATAAAATTTCATTTTTAATTTCAAATTCCACTTCCAGATTCCTCTTTTGTTCACTGCTGATATATAGGAAAGCAATTGGCTTTTGTACATTAAATTTATAACCTGTAACTTTGTTACAGTCACACTTACTAGTTCCAGAGGTTTTATGTCTCAATTCTTCTGGATTTTTTTTTTACATAGAAAATCATGTCATCTGCAAACAAAGACAATTTTATTTCTTTCCCAATCTTTCACTTATTTTGTGTAGAATTACATTAGTAAGGACTTCCAGTATGATGATGAATTGGAGTGGTAAAAAGGGGTACCTTTGTCTTATTTTTTTTTATCTTAGTGGAAAAGCTTCAAGTTTCTCACCATTTAAGTATATTAGCTGGGGGCCTTTTGTATTAATAGACACTCTGTATCAAGTTGAGGAAGTTCCCCTCTTCCTAGGTTCCCGAGTTTCTATCATGTATAGGTGCTGGATTTTGTCAAATGCTTTATCACTCTGCTGATCAGATCATGTGACTTTTCTTTTTCAGCCTGTTGATGCGATGGATTACATTCCTTAACTTTTGAATATTGAACCAGACTTGCATACCTTGGTATGCATGACCTGGACAAATCCCACTTTGCTGTCATGTAATTCTTATATACTGTTAGATTTAATTTTCTAATATTTTGTTGAGGATTTTCACGAGATATATTGGTCTGTAGTTCTTGTGATGTCTTCATATGATTCTGGTATTAGGGTAATGCTGGCTACATAAAATGAGTTGGGAATTATTCTCTCTACATCTTTGTCAAAGGATAGAAATAGAGAATTAGTATCACTTCTTAAATATTTGGTAGAATTCCCCAGTGTACCCATCCTAACCTTGTGCTTTCTGTTTCGGAAGGTTTAGTATTGATTAAATTTCTTTAATAGACTAATCATATCTATTTCTTATACATGTTTTAGAAGATTATGTCTTTCAAGGAATTAGGCCATTTTATCTAGGCTATCAAACTTGTCAGCACAAAGTTGTTCATAGTGTGATCCTTTTAATGCCCGTGGGATCCGTAATGATGTCGCTTTTTTTTTTTTTTTTTTTTTTTTTTTTTTTTTTTTTTTGAGACAGTCTCACTTCTGTTGCCAGGGCTAGAGTGCTGTGGCATCAGCTTAGCTCACAGCAACCTCAAACTCCTGGGCTCAAGTGATCCTCCTGCCTCAGCCTCCCGAGTAGCTGGGACTATACAGGCATGTGCCACCATGCCTGCCTAATTTTTTTATATATTTTTTTAGTTAGCCAATTAATTTTTCTACTTATAGTAGAGACAGGGTCTCGCTTTAGGTCAGGCTGGTCTTAAACTCCTGACCTTGAGCAATCTGCCCAGCTCGGCCTCCCGGAGTTGCTAGGATTACAGGCGTGAGCCACCGCGCCCGGCCTTTAATTTCTGATTAGTAATTTGGGTTGTCTTTTTTTCTTTGTAGCAGATTTAGCCTGCTACAGTCTTTTCAATTTAATTGATCTTCTCAAACAGTGCTTAGATTTTTTAAATTGATTTTGTTTTCCATTTCACTGACTTCTGCTCTAGTCATTATTCTCCTTTCCTCCGCTTACTGTCGATTTATTTGCTCTCTTCTAGCTTCCTAAGGTAGAAACTTAGATTATCAATTTCAGGTCTGTCTTATAGAACATATTTATTCAGTGCAATAAATTTTTCTAAGCCCTGCTTTTACTACATCTCACATATATTGATAAGCTGTTTTCACATTCAT
The DNA here is from genome assembly GCA_008750895.1 of Mirza zaza. Lineage (NCBI taxonomy): Eukaryota > Metazoa > Chordata > Mammalia > Primates > Cheirogaleidae > Mirza > Mirza zaza. The sequence continues at coordinate 77,376 of VSMD01111740.1, read as the reverse complement.
TTAGTTTAAAATATTAAGTTTCTCTAGATTTCTTCTTTGCCTCCATGTATTACTGTGTTTGGGGATTTTCCAGTTAACATTCTGTTATTCATTTCTCATTTAATCCCATTATCCCAGAGGGGAACTACATGACTTCTATACTTTAACACATCGCCAAACCGGAAAACTTTTTTTCCTTGGGACCGTGGTGTTTTATAATGAAAATAGAATAAAAACTTTAAAAACAAATGATCCTTTCATTTAATGAAAAATTGGTCATTTAAAAAAAATTTCTGTGTGAGTTATATGCAACTTAAAGTAGTTCTCATGGCTTCCAAAGTGAAAAGACATGTGAATTACACACGCTTCATGAGGCCCCCAGCTCAAAACTAGTGTGAGTTACATACAACTCACATGGTAGTTAGTTTATTTTACATCCGGGAATGTGGTTTACTTTGCTGAATATTCCATGTGAGCTTGAAGAATATCTACTCTGCTGTTGTTGCATAAATAGTTTATAGATGTTATATATCTAGTTAACTTATGGCTTAAGTTGAACGGTGTCTTTACTGATTTTTTTTTTTTTTTCTGACTGCTTCAGCTGTCCATTTCTGATAGAGGGGTGCTGAAGTCTCCAAGTATGATAGTGATTAATCTGGTTCTCCTTACAGTTTTATCAGTGTTTGACTTATGTAGCTTGCTCTGTTAGGTGCATACAAGTTAAGGATTCTTGCAGAATTGACCTTCAATCTCTGATAACTTTCCTTGCTTTGATGTCAGCTTTGTTTGAAATTAACATAGTACTTCTGCTTTCTTTGATTAGTGTTAGCATGGTATTTTTTCTCTATCCCTTTCCTTTTAATCTGTCTTTAAGTTTAAAGAGGGTTTCTTGTAAACAACTTATAGTTGGGTCTTTTATTCACTCTAATCTCTCTTAATTGGTATATTTGGACCATTGGCATTCAAAATGATTATTGATATTGTTGGCTAATACCTACCATTGCTATTACTGTTTTGTAGTTGTTGACCATGTTCTTAGTTGCTATTTTTGTCTTCCACTCTTTTTCTGCCTCCCATGATTTTAAGTGAGCATTGACGATTCCATTTTCTCTTTGATTAACATTATCAGTTATACATCCTTTTTACTGGTTGCCTTAGAGCTTGCAATGTATCTTTCCAATTCAAGTCCATGTTCATCTAACACTATACCACCTTACATGTAATGTGAGTACCTTATAGTAACCAAATAATCCTAATTCCTCCCTTCCATCCCTTGAATCATGGCTGTCATTCATTTCACTTATATATAAGCACATATGAAAAATATGCATATATTGAATATATTTTTGCTGTTAACCTTTGAACAAACTTATCAGCTCAATTCAGAATAAGAAAAATGTTTCACCTTCACTTATTCCTTGCTCTTTCTTTACATCTGACTTTCTGACCTCTACTTTTCTTCTCTCTGAAGAAATTCTTGTGACATTTCTGGCAAAGCCAGGTCTCCTGGCAACAAATTCTCTCAATTTTCATTTGGGGAAAGTCTATTTCCTTTACTTTTGAAGGAAAATTTTGCAAGTGTAGAATTATAGGGTTTTTTTCCCTCAAGACTTTAAATACTTTCTTCTTGCTTGTATGGTTTCTGAGAAGTCAGATGTAATACTTTGCTCTTCTGTAGAAGATCCACCCCCCCACCCCCACTGCTTTCAGGATTTTTCTTTCTATTTGATATTTTGTAGTTTGAATATGTTATGCTTAGGTATAATTCTTTGGCATTTATTGTTTATTTTCCTCTGAGCTTCCTGGATTCTGGGATTTGGTGTCTGAAAATAATTTGAGGAAATTCACACTTCCCCCCCAAATTTCTTCAGTTCCTTTCTTTTTTTTTCTCCTTCCATTATGTACGTGTTACACCTTTTGTAGATGTCCCACAGTGTGGATATCTTATGTTTTTAGTCTTTATTTTTTCTGCTTTTCAGTTTGGAGGTTTCTGTGGATATCCTCAAGCTCAGGGATTCTTTCCTCAACCATGTCCAATCTACTAACAAGGCCATCAGAGGCATTCTTTATTTCCATTACAGTAATTTTTTATCTTTGCATTTCTTTTGGTTCATTCTCCAGATTTCCAGTTCTCTGCTTACGTTCCCATCTGTTGTTGCATGCTGTCTGATGTGTCCGGCAACATTAAACTTGGCCTGAGGCTGTCTCTATACCTTAAGTTTGTTTTGTTGCTGTGCTTGATAGACATGAAGTAACGGATAATGTAGCTAGCATATCTGTTAGCTGCTAGCATATCTGTTCTTACGCTGAATCGATAGCTGTATATTACACATAGCTGCTAGCATATCTGTTCTTAGGCTGAATCGATAGCTGTATGATATTACACATATCTGCTAGTGTTTTCTACCACTCTGAGAGGACTAGTTGAGATAAATTCCAGTATTTCCCCAATTTAGAGATTACTTTCAAATTCCTATCTTCAGCAATCCTAATCCTTTTCCTTTTCTCTTTTCATTATAGAAAAACATGCAGGATCATAATCTGTAGATGGCTTGACCCTAAGCTTAACTTCTCTACCGAAAAAGAAAACTAGAGTAATAGGTTTACAAAAATAACCTGGTTTCCACTGAGGAAAAATTCCAGTGGGGTTCCTGGTAGCTCCCTTTTGGCAGTAGTAGAGTGCTGGCTGTATGGAATTTGAAAGTAATCTCTAAATTGGGGAAATATTGGAATTCATCTCAACTAGTCCTCTCAGAGTGTTAGAAAACACTCTCCAAGAGGTAGGGGCCCCACACACACGTGCAACACAAACACTAATAGAGCACGGTGCAGCTTCAGATCTCCTGTTTGCCCATGTTGGAAGCGCAGACATGGTGCTAAACAAAAAAAATGTTTTACCTCTTTCCCTTCATTTTGCTGCTACTTTAAGCTTAATTTTAATGGTGGCTGATACCACTGTTTCTTTACACGCTGCCACTAAATACCTTAACAAGCCTCTGGAGGGAAAGGAACCGTGATATGCTTGCAGGAGCCACTAACAGTTGACTTGCAGGCATCCTAACTGAAGGAGGCTGGGTTGTTCAAGGCTTTTTGATCTTCGTTTCTTGCAGTGGGTCTCAGGCTACTACGAGTGCTGTGACCAGGCTAACGACAAAATTGTGTACACCTTTACATCAGACCGTTCTACTGTGAACTGTGGTCCTTAGTTGCCAGCACACCCTGAGCACAGATTGTGACCAGATGGACTCAAATAGTGTCAACCTGTCTTTAGTGCCCAGACTTGACTTGTTTGTTTTGATTGGCTTGGTTTGTGGAGGCTCCTGGTAAGGAGTAAACCGCAGTCTCTCAGTATTATCCTCCTGGACAGTGGTCATCGTGTTCCCCCTTGGCCACTGTACCCTCAAGCCATGGACGTTCATATTCAGCCCCCATGAGAATTGAACAGTCCGACTTCGACTGCATCAGTAAAAACACAAAGCATTGACCTTGTGGCTGGTGACTTTCATACTGAGACCAGATAAGTCTATTATGGTGACAGAGTGGTGTCAATGCCCAAGGTTTTGGTCAACCTCTCTAAATCGACTGTCTCACCAAATGGGGCAATTATTCAATTAAACTAAATTTGGTCTGAGGCTGCCTCTGAACTTTGAGTCACTACAGAAAGAACTGCAACCTAACTTGTGACAGAAACAAACTGAAAACCTGACTGAAGGGTATATTTTGGTAACAAATAGCTGAGTCTCAGACAATCACAGAAGATAAGCTTGTCAGTCACAGGCAGCAAACAGATCAGACCGCCTTCAAATACAGTAAACCATGCTGTAACGCATCAAGGAGATTCTTGCCTCACTTCCGTTTCCCACCCTTGAATGCTGCCTGCCCACACTGCGGAGCACAGCTCTCCAAGCTGCTCCTGGTTTTGAGAATTGGCAAATCTGCAAATCATTCTTTGCTCAAATAAACTTTGTCTAACATGTTTCTTAACAATCTATTAGAGAGCTCTTTGCACATTGGTCATAGTTGTCTTAAATTTCTAGGCTGGTAATTCTACCATTCCTGCCATGTCTGGTTCTGATGTTTGCATTCTCTCTTCAAATCGTGACTTTTGCCTTTCGGGGGGGTCTCGTAATATTCTCCTCACTAGTCAGGCAGGAGGAATTGGGTACAAGGATCTGCTATAAAGAGACCTTTGGTAAAGTGGTGGGAAGGCGTGGGGAGAGGGGCGGGTTCTGTAGTCCTGTAATTTGGTCTCATTCTCCTAATGAGCCTTTCCCTCTGGATTATACAAGTGTTTTAAGTTTTTTTTGTTTTTTGTTCCCCTCCTCCCTTAGGTGGGTCAGGATAGTTAGAGTAGCGCGGTTCCCTTTTCTCATATGGAAGGCTAGAGCTGAGGGAAGCTGGCATTTCCCTTCGGTCAGGTAGTCGCTAGTGACTAGAGCCCAACCTTCTGTGGAGGTAACTAGCTGCTCCTGAGGGCAGGCCCTGTGCTGAGCAGATTGCCCTGGGGCACTTCAGAATGATGGCTCTTCCTCACCCTTTGCTGGCTTCAGGAGGGAATTCTCTGATCTTTGCTGTAAGAACCTGGTCAAGCTCCCAGAACTCGGGGGTCCCTGTGACTGGGCCCACCTGGAGCTCCTAACCCTCACAGTTGCCCACCTGAGCCTCCAGCGTTCTTGCCCGAGACCTGTTTCCCGGGGAGGTTTCCTGAGTCTGCCAGTTAGCGTCGACGCCGGCTCTCACCTTGTCTCCAGTCGTGGGGCAGTGGTTCACCCTGTGTCCTCACTTCTTAGGAATCCTAGAAGTGTTGTTCATTTTTTTCAGTCTGCTTAGTTTGTGCTTGTTAGGACAGAATGGTGATTTCTAAGCTCTTTACAAGGAGAATCAGAAACTGGAAGTCTGTTTTGTTTTTAACAAACTTTCTACTGAAATGCGTATCTCGGTATTTTATCACATCTCATTTCATTTACTGTATAGAATGTTTATTATGTTTTCCTATGCATTATCTTTTGAACTTAGATGATATACTTCTTTTCTAGGATTCAAGTAAATGATCCCGGCTCCTATCTAACCATGTTACGGAGAGAGACTAGGGAACGACCACAGATGGTAAGTGTCCACTTGGTATATGGACAGTCCTCAGTTATTCTAAACTGCATCTGCATGTATTTCAGAATTTGGAATGTTGCCGTCATTTTCCTAAAGTAGACAATGAGTGCAAATTCACCTCTAACGTAGACGAATGCAAACTTTCAGTGTTTACCTATTCCTCAGTATCACCATCTTATGCTAATTTTCTCAGGCTTAAGGACTTGGTAGTGTGTATATATATTTTGAAAAAACACTATACAAATGTACAGTAATGTGAATAACAGTAACCCTCACATCATTTTTATCCCCAGGTATAAGCTGCTGAGTCTGATAACTTCTAGTGTGTGCTTCCCCTTGCCTTGCCTGGGATTTTTCTTGGGATCTTTTCTTCCATCCAGCCTCTTAGGCCATGTTGTCATTATGTTGCAATTCAATTACTATAGTGATTTTTTTTTTTTTTTTTCTTTTCTTGGTTTCTTTTCCCTAGTTCATCTTGTGTTCTTTCTTCCCCCACAATGATTGGGAGGTAGGGGGATCTTTGATTCTTGACCATAAAGCCAGAACGCTTTTCTCTATTGTCTTTTACATACAACTTAGATTTTTTTTTAATTGCCACTGAGGGAATCATAGGCTACCTTGAAGAATACCTTATAAGCCATACTTATTCTTTTTTTTTTTTTTTTTTTTCTTTTGAGACAGAGTTTCACTTTATTGCCCAGGCTAGAGTGAGTGCCATGGCGTCAGCCTAGCTCACAGCAACCTCAAACTCCTGGGCTCAAGCAATCCTGCTGCCTCAGCCTCCCAAGTAGCTGGGACTACAGGCATGTGCCACCATGCCCGGCGAATTTTTTATATAAGTTGGCCAATTAATTTCTTTCTATTTATAGTAGAGATGGGGTCTCGCTCTTGCTCAGGCTGGTCTCGAACTCCTGAGCTCAAATGATCCGCCCACCTCGGCCTCCCAGAGAGCTAGGATTACAGGCTTGAGCCACCGCGCCCGGCCTCATACTTATTCTTAAATTAAATGTATTTACTTTAAAATCATGTTGTACTTAAATTTTACGGCTTGTTTCCTGTTACTTGAGTACTTTGTTTTATTCCTCTCTGGGCCTGTAGCCTTAAGTCCTCAGCTAAATCAGACGAACGCCCTTTGGGAAGCAGCAAACTACCATATTTTGGTATGTTAGAGTCGGAGTTAAGAGCTTTGGTTGCTGTTTGAATTCCAGCTCATTCTCATGCCAGGAATTTTTCTGCACATTTAGCAACTGAAATTTTAATGATTACTTTTTTAATCGTGGGACTTTCTTAAAATTATCTTTTGACTATGAAACTGTCCCACTTTTACTCATTTATCCTATTTTTTGCTTTTTGTAACAGCATCTTTCCCTTCTCAAGGTATCCCTTAAACAGTGCAAGGTATGATGTCAGATGGTGCGGGAAGCACGGCCACAGTGTTACTTTTACGTGCTCCAAATAGTTAAGACAGTGACCAATCATATGGGGACTAAAACTCATGTGCAAAATTGTCTTCAAGTACAGATGGAAATCTCCACAGACCAGGACTAGAGAGGAGCTCACGTACATGAGCGGGAGTGAAGCTCTTGTGGCTCACCAACTTCAAAAGTTGAGTCACGGGGCAGGGGCAGAACAAAGCTGTGTGAGATAATCCACTGGCTGTGATAAAACAGCAGGCCACATATCTATGTTGTATCTAAAATAAATGTTAACTTCACAAATATGAATATGATTAGAAGTAACTCTACTAATAAGTACTCATAGTTTGAGGATATGCTTGTTTTTCTTGTACATAGAGACAACAACTTGTAGATCACTATTTTAAATAAGTTTTGATGAAGAAACACATCTGAATAATAATCCTATACATTTTAATTGGAGAGTAAGGTAGAAGTAGAAGAAACGCTAGTATATTTGAGTTATAGATCATTTTTCAGAAAGGAAAACAAATCTAGTATTAAGGCCATGAAAATAAATATGAAACAGTCATCTCACTTATATTAATAACTCATTCCTGTTCATCAGACCCTTGCAGTTAAAAATGCCAACTGGGAACATAGTCATGGTTGTTCTAAATAGAAAACCATGAAATTGTTCTACTTAAAATGATTATTACATATCAACCCAATATAAACCTCCAATTCCTCTTTGCTAAATACTTAAAAACTTTTATCCCTTTAATCTTACATTTTAGTATAATTTCAGACTTAAAGGAAGAATTGCAAAGATAATACACATATTCCCTCTATAACATCATCCAAATTCCCCAGATGTTAAGTTTTACCACATCCATTTTCTCCATTTCTCCCTTGCCGTGTGTGTGTGTGTGTGTGTGTGTGTGTGTGACTGACGTTCACGGGAGCCACTCTGTGTGTCTATGTGACAGGTGCTGCTCCACTTACCCCTGAATACTTAGGTATTTTGAAAAGAACAAATATAAGGACATACTCTTACTTAACCAGGTGTTACCTGGACTTAGAAAATAAAAAATTAATATTGATATAATACTAATATATACACCTAATTCAAATTCTTCCAATCATGTCCTTTATAGCAAAAGAAGTCATTTGTCTCACTCAGAATCCATCCAAGATAACATGGAACATCTGGTAGACACCTTTTTTTAGTTACCTTTTAATCCGGAAAATGTCCTTGGTCTTCTCTTGAGTTGTATGGCCTTTGATATTTTGCAAGTGCACTGGCCAGTTACCGTGTAGAACATCCCTCCATTTGGGTTTACCCATTTCCTTGTAATAAGATTCAGGCCATGTGTTCTTACATGCCACAGAAACGACACTGGGTTTCTTCTCAGTCCATCACATCAGGAAGTACATGATAATTCAACTGGTAATTTAAATTTTGATCATTTGGTTAAGGTGTGCTCTGGCTGATTCCACTATTTTAAAGTTGTTTTTTTCTTTTGTGGGTTTAAAACGTGAAGATTATGCAAATTTCCTATTCTCATGAGAATTTCACTCACGAGCTTTAGCATCCATTGATACTTACCTGAAACAGTTACTACTATGGTGCTCACCAAATAGTGATTTTTTTTTTCTGCTTTCAGTATCCCTTCTGTATATTTATTAGCTAGTATTTTATTGTAAGGAAGAGCTCTTCATTCAATTTTTTACTCACTTACATAAACATGGATTCATGGATTCCTAACATTTAGTGGATTATAATAATTTACTCATGCTCAGTTTGTTCCCTTCACTTTTAGTACTTTGCAAATACAACTGATGTGCTGACTTCTATCATCAGAGCTTAGTGATGCCTGGTTTTGAACTTTACCTAAACAAAATTGTACAGACTTGTCTTTTGCTCAGTGTTGAGGTTCAGCTTTGGGTGCAGCCATGATTTACTCATTCTCTTGCTCTGTGCAGTATCCCATTGTTTTTAAGTTAACTCTTTCTGTTGTTGATGACCACGTGAGATGTTTCTAGCTTTGCTATTATACTGCTGTTATAAATACTCTTGTACACATCTTATGCACACATGTATGGAATTCTGGTGGCGATGTACCTGGGAGCAGAATGTTCAATGTTAGGTACTACTAATTAGTTTTCCAAAATAGGTGTGCCAGCGTTCACACCCACTGTCAGCTTGGGCATTCTGGTAGCTAAATGTCTTTCCCAACGCTGTGTGAAAGCCACGGTGTTTACTTTTGAGTGGCAGACATGTGAAACTTAAGCACACTTTGTTTGGCAGGACATGGTCTCTGATTTCTGTCCCTCTCCCTCTATATGGCTGTCACAGTCTCTTTAACAGCCTCCCAGCCACGTTTACTGGGATGGCAGATACCTCAGGGGAACGCAGCCTCAATTGCTGGGATCAACTCTCTAAGGTCCCCACTTCTCTCCTATAGCGACCCTGTAAGTCTTTATTATCTTACTAGACCTGTTTGGGCCTTAACCAACATGCCCTTATACTTTCATTCTGCTTGACTAGCTCTTCTCAGGAGGAGACGGGTCCATGTTATTTCAGAGGCTAAAATCTTAGGAGAAAATGTTAGTTCACTACTCTTAGGAAACTTGGGAGACAGTGGATAAAAAATTAGAATCTCAAAGATTTGACAAAACATATTTAAAAACTTGACCTATTAACCTACTTACATCCATGGGCCTGTCTTCAGGAGCCTCTCCCCAAATACATACATACACAATATGTAGAGATTCATGTGTCTGTAGTATATGTGTGTGCAGTTTGTACCCAAAAGATTAGGTGCTTTCGAAAAATCACATGTAAAAGTGTTGGCAGGAACTGTCTTAAAAGTCTCACTCTGTTGCCTAGGCTAGAGTGCCAAATAAAGTATTTGTGCCCTACACATAATCCCATAAATGGTGACTATCCTGACCATGGTATCCTTTAGCCTGTTTATTTTTATTTTTTTTTTTTGTCCAGGCCAGAGTGAGTGCCGTGCCGTCAGCATAGCTCACAGAAACCTCAAACTCCTGAGCTTGAGGGATCCTCCTGCCTCAGCCTCCCAAGTTGCTGGGACTACAGGCATGTGCCACCATGCCCGGCTAATTTTTTCTACATAGTTTTAGTTGGCCAATTAATTTCTTTCTATTTTTAGTAGGGACGGGGTCTTGCTTTTTGCTCGAGCTGGTTTTGAACTCCTGACCATGAGCAATCCTCCCGCCTTGGCCTCCCAAAGTGCTAGGATTACAGGTGTGAGCCATGGCGCCCAACCAGGAACTCTTTAAATTATTACATTTTACTTGGAAAAATCCTTGGCAACTGATGTGCTCAGTGTTGTACCACACACAGACTACAATACATTACAGTTAGAAATCATAAAACCACATACACTCAAGAACCAAAGAACTACTAAGTCATAACTATGTCAAAGAAGTACTATCAATTAAGAGAACTCTTTAGAACTGTGAGAACATGAAAGTACTATGTGTTAAACCCTATATGATGCAGCAAACCAGTGATGGGAGGAAGGGCCTATGGCCATCGAACACACTCTAAATGAAGACTGGATCTCAATGCACTATGAACACTGAGTTTTGATAAACACAGGACAGAGTAAACCAAAATAGAATGAAAACAGTAAAATCAGAAATGAAATCAACCACAAATTTAAAGCTGGTCCTTTGAAAATGTTAACATTTGGTACTGTCAAGCCTCAAGAAGAAAGACTAGGGCTAAACATTAGCAACAAATAAGAGTTCATTAGTATAGAATCACTGCAGATTAAAGAAATATTAGAACAACCACAAGCTGTGTACCAGTAATTTGAAAATTTGAAAGAGGTCAGTTTTAGAAAAGTGATTATGTATTCTATATAATCTTTTTGTATAAACATTTCCTATAGTTCAGACAGAACATAGAAAAATATTTCTCTTAATCAGTACAGATAATGTGTTCAAAATTCCATGTTAAAGGAAAGAATATGGAACAAGAATTTCTTTGGTAAAAGATGTCTGTCAAAAACATAAGTAGCATCGTGTTAAATATATTGATTTTCCTAATAACGTCAGGAGCAGGCCAATTGGTAACCATTCTTCCTACCCACTTAGTGTCCTACTGAAGGTTCCTACCCAATGTTTTAAACTTTGTCAATCAGGCAGTTTCTGTAACTCCCAAGTTTTTTTGTTCAACAGTGAAATGGGGATAATGTTAATAGTATTTATATTAATGGTTCGGTGAATTAACTGAGCCAAATAAAGCATTTGGCAAGTGTCTACACATAATCCCATAAATGGTGACTATCCTGACCAGGGTATCCTTTAGTCTGTGTTTTTTTGTTTGTTTTTTGAGATGGAGTCTCACTCTGTTGCCCAGGCTAGAGTGGGTGCCGTGGCATCAGCCTAGCTCACAACAACCTCAAATTCCTGGGCTCAAGTGACCCTTCTGCCTCAGCCTCCTGGGTAGCTGGGACTACAGGCATGTGCCACCATGCCCAGCTAATTTTTTCTATATATTTTTAGTTGGCCAATTAACTTCTATTTTTAGTAGACACAGGGTCTCGCTCTTGCTCAGGCTGGTTTCAAACTCCTGACCTCGAGCGAGCCACCTGCCTCAGCCTCCCAGAGTGCTAGGATTACAGGCGTGAGCCACGGCACCCGGCCTTAGTCTGTTTTTTTAACCCATCCTTGTTAACACTGTGTGATAAATGCCTAGAAACTGAATAACTAGGCCACTGATGCATATTACTAATTTTTGCCTATCTTGCAGCCTGTTTCCTCAACATACCCTTACCATTGTCCAATGTGATACGATTCTAGACCCTTCACCCTCTTGGACTCAGATATTTGCTCAATAAGCAGGCCCCAGTTTGTTAGTCTTCCACCTAAATTGCCTCCTTGAGATGGTTTTCATTTTCCATATCAATCTTATTCTATCTTAGGGAATTTCATGTTTGCTTGCTTTCCAGGTGGTTTGTGTACTGTCTAATGACAGGAAAGACAGGTATGATAACATAAAAAAATACCTATGTACGGAATGCCCAACTCCAAGCCAGTGTGTGGTGGCAAAAACCTTAAATCGCCACAGGATATTCTCAACTATTTCTGACAAGCTTGCCCAGCAGATGATCTGCAAGATGGGAGGGGCCCTCTGGAAGGTGGACACAGGGGTATGTTAGATTTCATTGCCTTTTCTCCACTTGATTCATGTTTGATAAAACTTAAGAGTCTATCTACTGATTTATAGTTAAGTTTTGCTCATATTCTAACTCAATTTACCTTTTTAAAAATATTAAGGTAAAGAAAGCGATGTTCGTTGGTATTGATTGTTTCCATGACACTGTAAATCGACAGAAGTCAATTGCAGGATTTGTGGCAAGCACCAATGATGAATTAACAAAGTAAGTAAGCTCTGGCAGATGTTTACTTGTGGCTGTCTGTGGACCAAACGGGAGAGGAGAACCAAATAACACTTGTTAACTCAAGAGGTTAGGAGTTCTGTGGATGAGTTATTCTTAGTCATATGCTCTCCTGATTTTCTTCTGGCAAAGTGATTATTTCTAAAACACGCTTGGAGACTGGCGCTGTGTCATTCTCTGTAGCTGCCTAAATACCACAAATGTGGTGGCTTACAACAACCCTGCTTGTTTCTGCACAGTTCTCTGGGTCAGACGTGTGGCACTGCATGGCCCTCGGGGCCTTCCGAGGCAGAAATTAAGGTGTCAGCCACAGCACATTCTCATCTGGCAACTTAGTGGTCCTCTCCTAAGCTCACGTAGCCATGGATGGTGGCATCAATTTCTTCGTGGTTGTAGGACCAAAGTCCCTGTTTGCTTCCTGGCTGTGTCAGCTGTGGACCGGTCTCAGCTCCCAGAGGTGGTTCACATTTCTTTCCATGTGGCTCCCTTCATCTCTCAACCAGCCAGGGCACGCTGGGTCCTTGTTCTGCTTTTAATCTCTCTTCCTTTTCTGCCTTCAGCTAGAAAAAACGCCCTGCTTTTAATGGAGCTCATGTGGTTACATAGGCCACATCTGGAAAATCTCCTTATCATAAAGCCCACTGAGCCACAGAGCACAACATAACCACGGGGATGGTATCTCCCCATGGTCCGAGGCTCCAGGGTAGGACAGGTAGATTCTGCCCAACGTAGGCTCTAAGCAGTTAAGTGCCTTTATAGGGACCACTAAGATGTCGAGCACTACTTTAGATGTACGTGGGTAAAGAGACATTGAAACTGAACCAGAGGCCTGTATGAGATCTTGTCTCTTCACGTGCCCGTACATAATGTACTTGCGAAAGGAGACTTGCTTCTCTATCCCAGGTCTCTCCTTTCTTTCCAGGCCCTTTTGTTTTCTGTCTTAGAGTAGAAACCACACTTCAAATGGAAATGCATATGCAGTCTTGAGTTTGCAGTCCCTTGTGCATTACATGGTGTATAGTCATCGCAAATCACCACTAGGTTTAATGATATTTGTGGCCCACTAAGTATAATTCCAGAGTCATCTTAAAGGAAGATCCATCTTTATTTCCACAGATGACATCACTCCTTCCAGTCATACTTTATTCCAATATAATGCATTGCTTTGTTCCATTTTTTTCTTTAGAATTAGAAAATTATGCTTCAATAATAGGGAAAAATCAAGCTTTCATTTACGCAACAGATCTTTGAGCACTTATCACATTCAAGTGCTGAGTCTACAGCAAATGAAGTGTAGAGCTACCATGCCCGATTGTATCCCATGGGACTTGCGTCCCAGGGAAGAGGAAGACAAAACACATCAGTGTGTCAGGTGCTGAGATGGGGTTACGCTAAAGTAGACAAAAACACAGGGGAGAGAAACTTGAGACAGCATATACCTTTACTTTGATATACTGAAATTGTCACAATAGCTGTGACAACAGCTAAAAGTAAAAGTAAGCTTACTTCCTCACTGATAATGGCTATGGATGATCCACCGTTAAAGATGTTGACCCCAAAGCAGGAACCCTTGCTCGTGAGCACTGGGTTTTCATCTGATCACATTCCCCACCAGGTGAAACCACAGTAGTCATGCACATTAAAGCAGGATTCATTTGTAGTGATGTCAACAAATGCTTCTGTTCCATCATTACTATCCATGTGCATTCAAATCTACATGCAAAGCCTATGGTATCATAAGAGGCCCCTATTCTGACCTCTGTGAGGACATGAAAGAAATGGTCCTTACTTGGATCCTAACCTACTAATAGTATGGGGTTTTTTTGGACATAGACTGATTCAGAATCCAAATGATGAAATTTTAAGAATGCCTTTTTTCTAAATGGGTGGTGTGCTTTTCTGTGAACAGGTGGTACTCTCAATGTGTCATCCAGGAAGCAGGAGAGGAGATTGTGAATGGGTTGACCGAGTGCTTGACAGGTCAGTGTTTCGTGGCGATTGGGGACCCTGGCTCTATATACCAGTGGTTCTCCACCAATGGAGATACAGTCCGCAGAGGATATTTGGTCATAACTGAAAACCTTTTTTGTATCACAACTGGGGTGGAGGTGCTACTGGTATTTAGTCTAGTGGGTAGAAGCCAAGGATGCTGGTAAACATCCTACAGGATGCCCTGCCGCAAATACCTACCTGGCTCAGAATTTCAACAGTGCTGGTTGAAACTCTGGACTAGACTGAGGAGGTGAGCAGTGAAACTGCCCTGAAAGCTACAGTGAAAGGTGAACGTGAAAGTTGCCCAAGATAGCAAAGACTGGTTTATTCACACGTTTCTGGTTTCCTTTCAGCTGCCCTGAAGGTCTGGTGTAAAAACGAACCATCCAAGCCACATTCTGTTATTGTATATCGGGATGGAGTGGGGGACGGTCAGCTGTCAGCATTGCTTGCCCAAGAAATACCGCAGATGTTGGCTAGCCTAAAAGAGACCTTCTCTGAAAGGTAGGCACATAAATTGTGACAATGCAGGTTTCATAAACTGTTTTAAGTCTTTGTAAACAATCTGTTTGGTAGGAAAACCCAATACAACGTGTGATGAGAGAAGGTACTACATACAAACACTGCCTTCCACAGATGGGTGGGGAGAAAAAAGGCCCTTCCCCTCTGGCTTCGTGTCCCACATCCAAGGCAGAGCATAAAGCAGAATTGCAACGTGGCAACAGCACTTTGCTCCCCCATGGAGCCCCAATGAATCTTTTCCCCATTTCCTTCCAAGTCTTGCTGTGGAGGCTTGTTCAGCTCAGATATTCGTACACATCCATGAGCATGGCTGGCCAGTGGTTTGCACTTACCCCTCCTTTATGCTGGAGTTGTAAGTCTCGGGACTGGGGATCTCTCCCAGCTGTTCCTCCAGCGTCATCTGCTCGAGGCCAGCAGGGATGGCAGGAAGGATCCTGGGGCTGTGAGGAAGGGACCTTTCCCCTAGGCTGTGGGTGGCTGTGAATAGATCCCTCCTCATCCTTTACTGCTTTGATCAGGCAGATGGAGCTAAGATTGTAAACTAGTGTGTATGGAGGGCTGCATCTGCAGGTTCTTTAGCAGGTCTTAAGTGTGTGATGTTTTAATACCTGAATGCTTCTGAAATAAGACTGAGTAAACATAGTGACACTTATCCTCACTTTTAAAGACCACCTCTAACTTTCATTGTGGTGAAGAAACGAATAAACACCAGATTTTTTGCTGTGTCTCAAGACCGTCTTGACAATCCAGAGTCAGGAACGGTTATTGATGTGGAATTGACCAGGAAGGAATGGTGAGCCACTTTTCATGTTTGCATCTGGATCTGTGTTCTCTGTTCATTTCAGCACAATCACTTAATTCCAGTAACTTCACCTTAAAGCATTTCTGATTCTTTACAACTAAATAGGTCTATATATTTTACTACTGGCCAGAGGTTCTTCATTTGGATCTGGAAATTACGATTGGTCTTCTGGTGGTTTAAGTTCCTTAATAAAAATTTTTATAAATATCTAGTACCAAGTAAAAGTTTGTTTTCCTGTGGTCCTAAATCCCCTTGAATTATGAATATATAAGATATCAAGTTATGTTCATAGTGACAATTTAGAGTTATCACAAATCCAGTTATATTGAAAATTCCCTAACCATCAAAATGGTTTATATAATTTTTGAAATGTCTTTTCTGTTTTTAAAGGGGGTAATATGTGAAATGAGACCAGTTTCTCTTCTGTAAAATATTTTGTAAATGTATTCTGTAAGCAAAAAACCCACATTCGGCTTTACGTGGTCAGCCCTGTTATTCGTAGAAATAATGTAGTAATTCCAAACAGTGATTTGGGATTTTTTTTTTTTTCTTAGGAGAAAGTAATCTACCATGAATGAGAGAACCAGCAGACAAAACATTAGGATTAGACACGCAAAAACTTTCAAAATATGAGATGTTTTAAGACATTCCATATAACAGTATTCTTAAATGAGAGAAAGATATAACAATGGAATAAAGGTCATGAAGAAAACTAAAACTGAATATCTACTGATATAGTCAAAATGAAGAAAATCAAAATGAAGGGTTAAAGATCAGATTAGACACAAAAGAAAACAATTAACTGGAAATACATTCAAAACATTCCTATAATGCAGTGGAGAGACATAAAAATGTGAAAGAAAAGAGTTTATGAAAAATGTAGGGCAAGATAAGATTTGCTATATATCGAATAGCAGCTCCTGTAGGAGATACGATGTGATGAGGTGGAGCAATATTCAGAGAGAGCCTGAGATGCTGAACTCTCAGATTGAAGAATAATAGAACTTGAATAGGAACAATAAAAAAATGTTCACACTTAGAAAAATTATAGTGAAACTTCAGAAATCTTAAAAGCAGCCAGAAGAATAATATATTTACAAATAAAAATTATTTAACAGAACCAAGAATACAATGAAATCTTTAAAATGCTAAAACATAGGTTTGGGTATCAAATTCTAGTGTAATAGCTATCAAGGGTGGCAGTGAAATACAAACATTCTCAGTTAAACATATATAGTACATACATTAACAGATCCACCAGACCCTCACTGAGAACTACCCAAAATTTGTATTTTAGAAAGAAAACTGCCCAATTAAGGAACTGAGATGCAAAAAGAAAATGAGTATAAAAATGCCTTGACTTCAGAAATAACTAATTTATAGGGTATATTAAAACAAGATTTAAAATACCAAACATAACATTTACATAGGAAAGGAGTTATAGGGTTAAAGCATTTTCAGTTCAGTTAGGAACAATAGTAGAACTTCTGATGAACTTTAGGCTGAAGTCAATTATGCAAATGAAAGTTTATGTGAAACCACAGTAGGGAAATAAAACATCCCAATAGACAGGAAAAAGTAAAAGACAGAATCGAGTACTGTTAGAAAGCAGAAAAGGATTAAAGAACAAAGCAAATGAAAAGTATGAAACAGAGCACAACATAAAATTCCAGTATTTTATAATACGAATAGTTCAAACTTGTCAGTTATATCATCTAGAAGATTTGAGTTATTCTAGTGATTCTCAGGAAGAGGCAGGTGGCTTCATCCAGGGATCTCTGAATCTAATTACTTACAGCCACATCAAATGTGCCAATTTTGTTCCTCTAGGCCAGGCGTCCTCAAACTATGGCCCTCGGGCCACATGTGGGTGTTTTTACCTGTTTGTTTTTTCACTTCAAAATAAGATATGTGCAGTGTGCATAGGAATTTGTTCATAGTTTTTTTAAACTATGGTCTGGCCTTCCAGCGGTCTGAGGGACAGTGAACTGGCCCCGTTTAAAAAGTTTGAGGACCACTGCTCTAGGCTTCTGTATGTGTACTTTAATCTCTTCAGTTATTCTTAGTGTCAATGACTTAAGTGTCCTTTATCAAGTCAGTGATCACCTGTTAGGTTTCTAAATGTAGAAGAAATTCTATAGAATGGATTTCTGTAAACTAATATACTAAATGTCTTCATATACTAAGTTTTACAATGTTCTTTTTCTAAAATAAGCTGATATCCACATGTTCTATAATTCCAGGTATGATTTTTTTATTGTGAGTCAGTCTGCGCCAGAAGGGACTGTTACCCCCACTCACTATAATGTCATCTATGACAAGGTTTGCTTGAGTCCAGATACGGTACAGCGTTTAACTTACAGCCTATGCCGCATGTATTACAATTGCGAAGTAAGTATTTTTTGGTTTTGATTTCCTTTCAGATCTATAAAATGTACTGCTCAAAACTGTATAATTTTGAACCTTTGAATTGACTTCTATGAAAACTTAAATTTAGGGAAAGTAGACGTAAAATGAAAAAATCCTCAGTTTACTTTTTCTTTCTACCAAAGGGTTTCATTCGGGTTCCTGCTCCTTGCCACTATGCCCATAAACTGGCTTACCTTGTGGGCCAGAGTATTCACGAACAACCAAGTAGTTTACTGTCGACCTTTCTCTATTACCTTTGACCTACAGAAGAAGGCCTGAGGTGATGCCGAAACTACAACTTGTAAATCTGTTTTAGCTTTTGAAGCTGGATGTCTGAAATATTTTCCTAGATCCATACCTTTAAATTCTAGCCCTTGACTTGATATGAGAGAGGTTCTGAGTAGTATATTCTGCTTTCAGTACTATCACTGACTTTATACAAGATGAATTTTCCAGGAGGAAAACTGGCAGGGTTTGGCTAGCAATTTACCCTTCAAACATGTCACAAAGACTTCATAATTATATACACCTAAGTATTTTGATCCCAACGAATGCCACTTTAATAATGAAAAGACTGGATATTAGTCACATAGGGGGTACATCTGTGAATAAGTAAATCCTACTTGGAAAGTTTTTTGAAATATTTGTTTTTAAAGAAGAAAAGTTATAAAAATAACAAAATTAGATGGGGATTTGTTACCTAATATTTAGTCTTTCGAAGAAGTGACCTATTATTGATAAGTTATATATGAAGGATTGAGTATAGTGATATATCCTAGTGATTTAAAAGTTGGCACCTTAAGAACAGGAAGGACATCATATCACTTTTTCCACGAAGAAGGGAAATCAAGAGCTGTTAGCATTTCTGTTTAATTTATTCTATCGGGCATATTCCCAATAACATTATGTTAGCTGTACCATATGTACCTTATACATAATAAGGTACATAGCTGTACCTTATTATGATAAGAGTCTTAAGTTGTTTTAGGGAAGCTACTATGTTTTTCCTGACCTTTTTTGTTTCTCCACTTACAACTATCTTTAAATAGACTCGGGAAACAATCTGAGAACCTTTTCTTACATTCCTAAAGAGTGGTACTTTGGGGATGTGGGTGGAGATTAACTTCAAATGTGTCCAAAATGGTATGTTTACAAACAGCATAATTGCTTTGTTAATTTAGGTTTGTAATGTGAACCAGTCTTAAAAAATTAAAACATTAAAAAAGAAATTAAAATTAAAACATTAAAAAGGAAAACACTGGAATCCAGTTGTCATGGTACTGCCAGCGGTGGAAAAACACATGATATAGGATATGGGTCATAATTTAAGAAAAGCTAAGTTGAAATGTTCTTTTCTGAATTTGTAAGTTGATTTGTGTGATAATACATTTTAAAGATCTAAAACAACCATTTGGAAGGAACAAAGTAAAACTTCCTGAATGTTTCCTCTAAATATAGTATATATACATATCACACATTCCTAACAGTATTAAGTTTAAAATGTGACTGAATTAAAAGTATTCATGTTAAAATCACTGAATTAGATCTCATTATTTTAAAAATGTTCTTAGCCTTCTTAGTCCGCTGACTAGAGAAAATCTTTTAAAATAAAAGGAAATATTGCTGTGACTAGGGGATTATCTAATTCCATTAGTCTATTTTTATAGGTTAGATGAAGGAAGCTTGATATATTTGGTATTTCCAGGAGAAAGTCTCACTGTCTTAAAGGCTTATAGGTAAAATTTTCCATAATGTATCAAGTACATAAGTTTCATCTTCTTGCACGGGGATTGGACGGTGCTAATTAAAGGTGTGTTAGGAATGCATGTGACCTATTCGGCAATACGGCAACTTAAATGAACTTCCTGACTAGCAATAGTGAATACAAGTCAATCCTCCCCATGAGTACCTCTCAAAGATGGACAAAATACTGTAAGACAATGTCGATAGTATTAAAAAGGACAAAGGGGAAAAAATAGTACCAATATCTGGCTGACGGAAATCTAGAAAACACGACCCTCGTGTATGGGACTACTTTTTATGGCATAAATTCCAGAAGAGGCAGTTGAACAAGAAGTTGGATTGATTTTGACAGACCTTGCAGTCCATGTTGAGAAAACTCAAGTGCAGGCACCTGGGTGGAGTGCTGCAGTTAACTTGCACACTCCTTGATTTGAGAAGTTCGGGCATATACCCTCAGAGGGGCTTGAAGTACACAAGCACTCCCGGGAACCGAACACCATCTTTAAGTCATCTGAATTGTTACTCCCCCACAGTATTCTTTGTAGGATAATAAAATATTTGACATCAATCTCTAATACTTATGCTATATATATATAGTATTAAACCCAAAATCACCAATATTAAGAGGACAAGAAGACAAAGCTGAGGAAAACAATAGATATTGAACCATATTAACATTTGTACCCCCATAATATGCTAAAATAAAAATAAAATAAATCGACCCATAGGGGTTCAAAATTATCTGAGTTATCAACATAATATTCCAAGAGAAAATGTAAAACTCTCAAGAGCAAATTGCAGGAAAGAACCAATTTGGGAGACTCTAAAACTGTATCTGCATTGCATCCCTCATCTCTTCACCTGTAACATCCCACTAATATCGACTGTGGCTACACATGTCATCTCTGCAATCCAACTGCGCACTCCTTGGAAGGCAGGTCGCATCCTCACGGGATCTTAGACTAACCATAAAAAAAGCAGTGAATGAAAGTGAGATGCCTACACTACAGCTTCGTGTACAAATCTCTCATGATTGCCAGTGAGAAAAGAGGGGTCACAGAGCAAGAAACGGTTGTTAGGAAGAGCCACGAGCCATTTGCTGGGGGGGGGGGTAATGGAAAAGATGTAACAGATAAGGGGGGAGGGTACCCATAAAGTAGCCAGAGAAGTTGAGAAGAGGATCAACAGGAGGCACAGGTTGAGGAACTGGCTTTCGACAAAAAGGAAAACAGCTCAGGTGGTGGGAAGGACAGAAGAATGGGGCAAATGCAGATTATCCGTGTGGTGCAGATGAGGGGTTCCAGCCTAAATTTTCTGGATCCAAGTAGGTTCTCAATCTCCTGAAACACAAGTAGTGTAGCCAAACCCACTCAATTCACCTATAGCACACATTATTTAATAACAAATCCCTTGACTTTTCTTTCTCTTATATAGTACAATTGGGGCATTGGCTTGAAGGTTTTGAAATCATGTGTATATAACATTATCAATGACTTCAGGACATGTAAGGAAGCATTTTGAAGTATTTCTCCTACAAACATGCATTGCATAACCCAGGATTTTCTTCTACTGTGTAAAGGATGTTACTGGGACAACCGTCAATATCTGAACAAAGTCTGTTGATGAGATAATAGTTTTTATCACAGTTAACTGCTGATTTTAAACTTTGCATTGTGGTTTTCTAAAAGTATCAATGCTTTTAGGAAATATAAATAAATATTTAGGAGTAAAGGGGTGTCATATCTACAACTACTTCTCAATGTATTTTTTCTTTTTTTTTTTTTTTTTGGTTAAAGATCTAATTGGCTTTTATTTTCGATTCTAGCATTGCATAGCCCTAACAATATCTGTACCCCCATAATATGAATTAAAGGAAAAAAGTCAATGTATTTGTAATTAGAGGTTGAGAACCAATGAACAAGATCTTTTTCAGGCCAGGCGCGGTGGCTCACGCCTGTCATCCCATCACTCTGGGAGGCCAAGGCGGGTGGATTGCTCGAGGTCAGGAGTTCGAAACCGGCCTGACCAAGAGAGAGACCCCGTCTCTACTATAAATAGAAAGAAATTAATTGGCCAACTAATATACATAGAAAAAATTAGCCGGGCATGGTGGCTCATGCCTGTAGTCCCAGCTACTCAGGAAGCTGAGGCAGGAGGATCAATTGAGCCCAGGAGTTTGAGGTTGCTGTGAGCTAGGCTGACACCACGGCACTCACTCTAGCCTGGGCAATGAAGCGAGACTGTCTCAAAAAAAAAAAAAGATCTTTTTCAAAGGGGCAGAGGAGGACTGTGAAAACTGTCCTAATTCCTACTAATGATCTGTTTTCTTTAATAAGGAACCGGGACAGACTCTGTTATCAGGGTGTAAATACCAAAGGTCTTGTCTATGATTATGAATGATTTCATCCAAAAACATAACCTAGCAGGCAAGAACAGACTCCTGCTGCTGTACCTGTCAGCTGACTGCAAAGCCTGCACCATTGCAGACGCGCCCTTGGCCTTCTGACCGGACTCCGATGGGGCTCGCCAACATTCCATCTGCCCCAAGAACCCTCCCTCCTAGAGGCCACGTCCCTCAGGGATCCCCATGGTTCCTTGTTGTTCTGTCCCAGCACCCTATTCCTGCTCTTCAGAACCATAAAGGTGTAGACATCAGAGCTAGCACGTAACTGGGAGACTATAAATCTGACCCACTTGTGGAACATGGAAGCATAGAGCCACTGTCATTCATGGGCTCTGTCCTGGGGACTGTTTAACCACTTCGGTACCAGCGTCGACTATAGTCGACAGCCACAGATGAACGCGCACAGCGACTTTAGCCCACAGCCGTGATATGACTCTTCTAATTTTTCATTTATCAAAATTGTGAACATTTAAAAATAATGTAATGAAAAGACATATGTCTACGTTACCTATTCTGATTTACAAGGAAAGCTGCCTGTAAAGTAAAACAAGCTTTCAGTCAGTGCTTTCGAGCTTTCCTCATCACCCAAGAGCAAGACAGCCTGGGCAGTGCGCAGCACGAGCTGCCGTGTGCACTGCGCGGGCGGCTGCGGGCGCGGTGCACCGCAGCGCAGTGGTTAAATGCCGCTCCATGAAGATGGCCTCCAGCTTCACCCAGCAGGGACCACTGTTTCTCCCTGCTGTGCACAGCACATCTCCTGTACTTGTCCACACTACTCCAGCTGGAGTTTTAGTATATTTGCATATGTCGTCATGAGGTGCTAGTTATTTCTGGTGTAGAATTCTTATCTCTCTATCCATGCGGTGAGGTCCTGGTACACAAGAATCTTTGTAACCCTAACATGGAGCTCGATAATCTACAGGAAATGCTCACATTGCATTAGGAGGGTTCGTGGCATCTAATGTGAACAGCTGGTTTAGTTCCAACAATGACTCAGCTCAACAGATTAGCAGTGGGAGCAGCTGCTTCTCTCATGAACACTCAGCTGCCTGGGCTTTACACTTGAGATGATTTCATCAGTAACCTGTACCTGAGGAGTTACTGATTATTTTCTACATATGCTATAGAATCTTAAAGTTCCTTTTTTCTTTCCTCATTATCTGAAAGTATGTAACTTTTAAAATCTTCAAATTTCTTTTAACACTCATTTCTGATGTCTTTTTTACAAGAGCAGTGTTATATAAAATAGAGTTAATGTAAATTCAGTGTATAATGAAAACCAGTGTCTTTCTAGTTCACATGTCAGAATCCAAGCTAACTTTCTCAAGAGAGAATAAGGAGGTAATACTGTAGGGGAAAAGGAAGATCAGAGAAGCCAGTTTTCTACTACTAGATAGGTTTATTATTTTAATGAGATAACTTTTCCTGTATATTTTTTATATGTCCTTAATGAGAAGGAAATTTGCCTTGGAGCCTCGCAGAGGTCAAGTCTCCTACATCTTGAATGCAGAGTGTCTGAGCCTCTTTTTTCCACAAATACCAGTAAAACTGATAAATTCAGTAAAGTTGAAGAACACAAAGTAAACTTAAAAAAATCAGTAACAGCTCCATATTTTAATAACACACTATCTGAAAAGAGAAAGCCAAAAAACCAATTTCATTTACAATAACTACAAAAAACCCTAAAATTCCTAGGAACAAATTTGACCAAGGCAATGAAAGATATCTACAATGCCAACTATGATATAGTTTTCGTAATATATAAAGAGGGAGGAAAAGAAGGGAAGAAAGGAAGGAAGGAAACATTAGGGGAAAATCTCATTGACAGTGATTTGGCAATGATTTTTATTTTGGATCCCAATATCACTGGCAACCAAAGCAGAAATAAACATGAGAAACAACATCACACAGAAAAGCTTCTGCATGCCAAAGGATACAACCAGCCAGATAAGCAGGCATCCTACAGTTTCCCAGAAATTATTTGGGAATCCTATATCTGATAAGAGGTGATTATGAAAAACATCCAAGAAACTAACACTACTGTGTACTGATACTAATAAAACAGGCCGGGCGCGGTGGCTCACGCCTGTAATCCTAGCACTCTGGGAGGCTGAGGTGGGCAGATTGCTCTAGGTCAGGAGTTCAAAACCAGCCTGAGCTAGATTGAGACCCCATCTCTACTATAAATAGAAATTAATTGGCCAACTAATATATATAGAAAAAATTAGCCGGGCATGGTGGCGCATGCCTGTAGTTCCAGGTACTCGGGAGGCTGAGGCAAGAGGATCTCTTGAACCCAGGAGTTTGAGGTTGCTGTAGGCTAGGCTGACGCCATGGCACTCACTCTAGCCTGGGCAACAAAGCGAGACAGTCTCAATAAAAATAAAATTCTGGGAGAAAAAAATCATAGAGCTAGAGCAAAGATTATTGGTTGCCAGAGGTTCTAGTAAGAGGGGCAAGGGATTAACAGGTGCAGCACAGGTGATGTTTGGGGCATGACACTTTTGTGATATTAATGAATGAGTTCTTCAGAATCCATAGACTGTATAACACAGTAAAATGTGTAAAATCTTGGCTTTAGGTCATAGTAATGCATCCAATATTGGTTCAGTCATTATAACAAATGAACCACCCTAACATGGGATGTGATTTAAGAAAGGAAAGTTGGGGCAATACGAGAACTTTTGGTACTACCTCTTCTATTTTTATGTTAATTCAAAACTGTTCTACATCATATCTATCCATTTTTAAAATCTGGCAACACTGTCTCAGGAAGAGATCCATTTTAGCTAATGTTTAGCAAGCAGCTAAATGCCTAAACATTAGAGTGACAGATTGTTTATTAGTAAATGTAAAACAAACTTTACGTTGTCGATATATGTTTACTTCTGTGGTTGTAGCACAAGGGACTGATTTCTTAACCACTTGGGCGCGTTGCTCACCGGCCACGACAGCTCGCCCACAGCGACACGCACAGTCCGCACGGTGGCTCGTGCTGCGCACTGACGACACGTCCGTTCTGCTCCTGTGTGATGAGGACAGCTTTGAAGCACTGAAAGCTTGTGTTACTTTACAGGCAGCTTTCCTTGTCGTGTAAATCAGAATAGGTAACATATGCATATATATTTTTTAATTACATTATTTTTAAATGTTCACAATTTTATTTTGATAAATGAAAAATTAGAAAAGTCAATTCAAAATTATAGTTTTATTTCATTCATATCACAAAGAAATAAGGCAAGTTTTTGAATATTACGATAAATTTTATTCTTTGGTATAAATTTCGAAGCATGGGGCTACACATAGGCCAACATTACATTGTTTACAATAGTATCTAGTACTACGCCTTTTATTTTTTGAGCATACAATACATCTTATACATTTTTCCTTTTTGTTTTATCACTATTATAAGGTGCTGGAAAATGTCTTTATCTAAAATGCATGAGATTTTCTTATGCAGTACAAGGGTTGTATTGCCTTGATTCGGAGTACTGTTGTAGAAGTTTTGTTATTAACGCTAAAGTCGACGCTCGACTGTGCGAGTTCATCTGTGGCTATTGAGTATAGTTGACGCTGGTACCGAAGTGGTTAATTTTAAATTTGCCCACATGGCCTGTAATCCTAGCACTCTGGGAGGCCGAGGCAGGCGGATTGCTCGAGGTCAGGAGTTCAAAACCAGCCTGAGCGAGACCCCGTCTCTACTAAAAATAGAAAGAAATTAATTGACCAACTAATATATATATAGAAAAAAAATTAACCGGGCATGGTGGCGCATGCCTGTAGTCCCAGCTACTTGGGAGGCTGAGGCAGGAGGATCACTTGAGCCCAGGAGTTTGAGGTTGCTGTGAGCTAGGCTGACACCACAGCACTCACTCTAGCCTGGGCAACAAAGCAAGACTCTGTCTCAAAAAAATAAATTAAAAAAATAATAACTAAAATAAATTCGCCCACATGAAAGAACTGAAGAACATGGTATAGCTTTTTTAAAATTTTGTCTTAAATACATGGAATCATTATACTTGAATGAATTAATACTTGAATTTTCACAGCACCTTTACTTAACTCACATGCAGGGTACGCGCTCTTGTGTGGCCAGCTGTGAATCTTTCTGACCCCTGCATGGGGCTAGCAGTAGGTTTACTTTTCCCCTGAGGAAGTATTTTTATATTCTGGGAATAAGATCCTGAGAAACCTAATGCAATACAGGCAGCTGTGGACATCTTTCTGTGAGTAGGTGGACTTTGATCTCCCACCCCTAAGTCTCAAGGACTTCATTTCCATGGGAGGAGGGCTACAGGTGTGGCTACTGTCTGGTCCTCACAAACCTTACCCCCCACTCTCCAGGCTACAGTCGTAGAGCTGTGAGGGCCGTCACAGCTCCTCACAGTCACCTCTCCCGCTCTGGGAGTTACTCCCATTTGATTGCTGTGAGAACTGAGATCGGGAGTGGATGAGATGTGCGGAAACGGGGCCTCCCCACCAGGCCTGTCTGACTTCAAGGCTCCATGTTCTTTCCACTAAAAGTGCTCCCTCCGATAATTTCCCTTACCCTAAAAAGGCTGGACTCTCAGAGGGAATGGCAGGGTCTTCCCTCTTCATGTCGGTCACCCCCCAGGAGCTCTCCCAGCCCACCTTTCTGCATTATCCTTGGGAACATCCCTGGTGATGGGCAGTGACGTGAACATTGGGTCACTGTCACAGCCCAGTGCCACAACCCCAAGTTTCCAAACAGAGTGGAGGAGACCCCCTCACAGAAGTCCAAGAGGGACCCAGGATTTGGGAGTTGTGTGGGGGGTGGGGGGTGGGGGAGTGTGATCCAGGCAGAGGGAAGAGCTGTGCAAAGGCCCTGAGGTGGAGGGCAATGTTCTGGCCTTAAAAAACTCTAAGCAGCCAGTGTACTAAGTAGAGGGCCAGGCAGGGTAGTGGGTGGGGCACAGACCATGTTGGGCCTTGTAGGTTAATTTAAATAAATTTAAATGAAACTAAATTAAAAATTCAGTTCCTCAGCAGGATGTGCCATGTTTCAAGTGCCCAGTGGCCACCTGTGGCCACCCTATGGCCCAGCACAGGCAGAAACATCCCCATCATCACAAAGCTCTGCAGGCAGCGCTGTGCTGGAGAGCTCGAGGTTCTGGGTAGGAAGTGCTCTTCAGAGGAGACCAGTGAGGGTGGGCTCCAGCGACTCCACGAGAGATGCTGGTGGCCAGAGCCTGGCATGGTCCCTGAACACAGTGAGTGTCCTCAGAAGTGGCAGCCTGTCTCGCAGATGACCGACCCCCAGCGATCCACACCTGCACGTACTGCTGCCGTAGGTAGTCACCTTGCCAATGAATAAGAGCTGACCTGAGTGGACAACAGAGTAGTGCAGAAGCGCCAGTGTGTGAGCTCAAGGCTACATCTTGTCCCTTGGTCTCCTGAGTCTCTCAATCTGGGAGAAGCCAGCCCCCATGTCACGAGGCCACTCAGCCTGCAGAGACCCCATCTGAGGAGGCACTGAGAACTCCCGTCAGCAGCCAGCACCAGCTTGTCGGCCGCATGTGTGAGCCGCCTTGGAGGTGGGAGTGGAGACTCAGTCACGCCTTCCTCTGACGGCAACCTCACCAGTCGCCCCGAGCCAGGACCAGGCAGGCGAGCTGACCCCAAACTCCTGACCCACAAGAAATGTAAGAGGATAAAGGACCTCAGTGCTCTGAGCCTCAGTTTCTTGATTTACAGAATAGTCCAATCCATGTTCCTTGTGGGATCACTGTGTAGATTAAATGCAGAAATGCGTGCATATGGATAGTCAGCACACTGGAGACCCATGACATATGGGAGCTGTTTTTTTTTTTAATTTTCAGAATATTAAGGGGGTACAATGTTTTAGGTTACATGAATCATTTTTGTGATGCTGAGTCCTGGCTATAGGTGCACCCATCACCCAAATAGTCTTCATAGCACATGGGTACACCTATACCCATAGTAGCCATAGGCCACTGTTCCCATGGAGATTTACCAAAAATTTACTGACATGAAGATTAATGGGACAAAAAATTTAAAACTTATACATGGACGCCTTCAGGATGAACACTCGCAGATGCAGGGGAAATTGTCCATTTTTATGTTTAAGGTATGGACAGCTGTGTAGAGATGTGATTGAACAAAAAGGGTGTGAGCCACTTCCCCTCTTCTTTTCCCCCTCGCCCCCGGTTTCTTTCCACTGAGTTTTCCTTCCCTCTGTGCACGTGTGTGCTCATCGGTTAGTTCCGAATTAATAGTGAATGCATGTGGTGTTTGTTTTTCCATTCTCGAGATATGTCACCTAGGAGAATGGTCTCCAGTTCCATCCACATGGTTGCAAAAGGTTTAATTATCTTTTTATGGCTGAGTAGTACTCTATGGTGTGCCATGGAGGGGGCTGTTTTTATTAGTTGAGAAGATGATGAGAAAAGCCACATAATGTGACAAATGCTGGAGCCAAGTCTTATTTTTTTTTTAATTAAATTTTTCCCTTTTTTTCCTTTATATTATTTTCTTTTTTTGTACCACCATAACTCTTTGAGCCTGCATGAAGCAGAGTCTTTACATGGCTTTGGAGGGCTGGATGTGATTTCTCAGGAATCAGTCTGCAATCCATTGTGGAGCTTGGACTTAAAGAGCAAGTTTACATTTGACCTTGAGGAAGGAACTCTGCCCACAGAATCAGATAGACCGGACAGATAGTCCCGGAACTTCCAGAAGTGCGAGGGTCTTAATTAGACTCTGTCAGACCAGGGCTCCCCACTGGTCTGGCTCCACCATGACTTAGTGGAGTGAAATTAATCAAGGATGCCACCTCTTTGAGCCTCAGTGTCCCCATCTGTAAAAGAGTGTTGATGATGACAGGTAGCCTGCCCTGAGTGCCTGCTATATGCCAACTCTTGTTTTCAGTCATTCACGTCCACTGACTACCTTAATCTTCATAAAAGCCCCAGAAAGTAGGTGCTGTTATATCCCCATTTTACAGATGAGGAAAGTGAATCACAGGAAAGTTAGATTGCTCACTAGGAAATGTCCAAGCCAGCATTTCAACCCAGGCAGAAAGTGACACTGTGTGTTTCCTTATGTTTGAAAAGGCCAAGGACCTCTGCGTGGCTCACTCAGGTCACTCACTTGTGAAGCCCTCGGGCACCAAATCAGAGCTCTGAGTGCCCTGGGCCTGAAGCCCAGGCCACATGGGGAGACCACCTCTAGGTCCCCCAGCCAAACCCAAATTCCAGTGCAGACCTGTGAGTGAAGTCACCTCCAGGTGAGTCGATCTCCTTGCTGTAGATCCAACCCCAGCCAGCAAGGCTTCTCTGCAGCTCCCAGACACATTGGCAAGCAGGAAAGAGCCTTCTCCCTGCACATCGTCTGAATCCCTATCCCTGAGAACCATAAGCAAAATAAGATTGTTGTTTGATACCACTATTTTAAGGGGATTAATTTTTTAAAGAAAACTTCATAGTGAGAGCACAAGAATAACACACTTGAAGGAAATTCAACAGATAAGAAGGGATGTGCATTAAATCTGAGTTTCCTCCCTTCCCTCTTCTGCAGCCTACCGGGTTCTGCCTCTGGAAGTAACAACTGTGAAAGTGTCTGCACCTCCTTCCAGATTTATTAAATGAGCAATCATATAGCGCTGGCACTGCCACAAGCTTTCTATTAGGCTTTGCCTGCATTTACTCTTTTTTTTTTTTTTTTTTGAGACAGAGTCTCACTTTGTTGCCCAGGCTAGAGTGAGTGCCGTGGCATCAGCCTAGCTCACAGCAACCTCAAACTCCTGGGCTCAAGCGATCCTCCTGCCTCAGCCTCCCGAGTAGCTGGGACTACAGGCATGCGCCACCATGCCCGGCTAATTTTTTCTATATATATTAGTTGGCCAATTAATTTCTTTCTATTTATAGTAGAAACGGGGTCTCACTCTTGTTTAGGTTGGTTTCAAACTCCTGACCTCGAGCAATTCATCCGTCTCGGCCTCCCAGAGTGCTAGGATTACAGGCGTGAGCCACCGCGCCCGGCCGCATTTACTCTTTTATTGTTCATCTATTGTGGACACTTAGGAGGCAGCAGGAAGGAAAGTCCTTTGTTCAGTCTACCACCTGTCTACAAATGGGAGTCTGAACTGCTCTTGGTTTTTACCTCTCACGTGTTGTTACTCTGATCAGGTGGTTTCACATTTATTAATATGTTCCCTAATTCTTTTTCATTGTCTCCCTCAGTTTGTCATTCCAAGATGTCTTCCTGTCTCATATATATATACAGGTATCTATCTATATATACCCGTGTGATGTGTGGGCACGTATATAAAACACTCACACAGGCCGGGCGCGGTGGCTCACGCCTGTAATCCTAGCACTCTGGAAGGCCAAGGCGGGCGGATTGCTCAAGGTCATGAGTTTGAAAGCAGCCTGAGCGAGACCCCATCTCTACTAAAAAACTAGAAAGAAATGAATTGGCCAGCTAAAAATATATAGAAAAAATTAGCCAGGCATGGTGGCACATGCCTGTAGTCCCAGCTACTTGGGAGGCTAAGGCAGGAGGATTGCTTGAGCCCAGGAGTTTGAGGTTGCTGTGAGCTAGGCTGACGCCACGGCACTCCAGCACAGGCAACAGAGTGAGACTCTGTCTAAAAAAAAAATAGATAAATAAAACACACATATACACACATTTTTCTATACAGCTGGGGAACATTAAAAGTAGTCCGTTTAGAACAATCTAACAGAACCTGTTCCTTCCCACACCCTCCCAACCATCCTGGCTGGACAATCCCTAGAGAAAATCTGGCAACATCTATATTAATGCAGTTTTTATGCCTTATCAATGACTTATTTATTAGCTCTAGAAATCTGGGGAGGACTAGCAGTGATGGAGGTTTGCACTGTAGTGTCTCATATCTTGAAGGGCACCTGCTTTGTTTCAAATGAGGCAACTCTCTCATTTATATCCTAATAATCTCACTTGTTCCTTGGTTTGGGGGCTTTTCCATTCCCTTCCTATGCCTGATATTCATGACCAAATCATAAAAAAGCGTGTGATTGATTGTTGACTTATGAGCTAAACACATATTTAATCCTAGAGTTTGAAGTCATTGAAAACTTTCCATTTAGAATATTATTAATTATATATTTTCTACCAACCAAATGGTGAA
Source organism: Mirza zaza (assembly GCA_008750895.1). Classification (NCBI taxonomy): domain Eukaryota; kingdom Metazoa; phylum Chordata; class Mammalia; order Primates; family Cheirogaleidae; genus Mirza; species Mirza zaza. The sequence continues at coordinate 46,436 of VSMD01111740.1, read as the reverse complement.
CATATAACAATCCTTTTTTAAAAAAACACTACACAGTGGTTAGCCAGTCTTGGCTGTATACAATGAGGAATAAATTGCTCCATGAACTCACAGAGCTTGTTAACTAAGTACACAGACTTAGTTGCATGCAAAGGAAATATACATAGGTGATAAGGGAAGAATTTGTATCACTGACAATTAATGTGTCTTAGAGAGGCACAGTAGGCCGGGCGGGGTGGCTCACGCCTATAATCCTAGCACTCTGGGAGGCTGAAGCAGGCGGATTGCTCGAGGTCAGGAGTTCAACACCAGCCTGAGCAAGAGCAAGACCCCATCTCTACTATAAATAGAAAGAAATTAATTGGCCAACTAATATATAGAGAAAAAATTAGCCGGGCATGGTGGCACGTGCCTGTAGTCCCAGCTACTGGGGAGGCTGAGGCAGCAGGATTGCTTGAGCCCAGGAGTTTGAGGTTGCTGTGAGCTAGGCTGACGCCACAGCACTCACTCTAGCCTGGGCAACAAAGTGAGACTCTGTCTCAAAAAAAAAAAAAAGGCACAGTGAATTGTTAAAATGTGGGTTTTTATTTTATTTCAGCATATTATGAGGGTACATTTATGCTATGTATATTGCCTTTGCCCCATCCGAGTCAGAGCTTCAAGTGTGTCCATCCCCCAGACAGTGCACACTGCACCCATTAGGTGCGTATATCCCCATCCCCTCCTGCCCCCTCCCTAAAATGATTTTGTATTTACTGGAACAATTTTTAAATTATATCAATATTAGATCAAGAAATGTCTGGTGAGTCAAAAACACTATAAATGAATGGGGATGGTATGTTAAATCAAGAATGGGATTTATTTTTATTCTCAATGTTAGCTTTGTCCCTTTTCACCCTGAAATTTTCACTCTCAACTATATTTGGGGTGCTGGTCACTTTTGCCCACTTGTTTTCATCAACAGAGAATAATAATGTGAGTCTGAGATTCAGTTTTGATAAAAAAAAACAACCATACTCTTAATTGACACATGTGAAAATATACTTGTTAGATAGCAGCAGTTGGACCCCACAGAGTGGCCTGTGTCCACTCTGAAAGTTCTATGATGGCCTGTCGCCACGGTAATGTAGTGATGTGTATCGTCCCAACATGTCAAGTGTCACTCTGAGCTAAGAGGTTCATACTTCACAGCAGCCCTGCTGTTCTCCCCTTCGTTCTTTCATCCAGAGCTCTTCAACATGGGTAGCATGAATTCCCTCTGGGCAGGTGTGCTCAGGATGACCTTCCGATCGTCACTTCTTCAATGGGCCTGTTATTTATTTTCACTTCCCTTACTCTACTTTGTCTACAGATCTACAAATGTGTTTTATAGTTTTGTTTTATTTCTAAATTTATATTGTTGATCCTCCTATCAAGTTGGTTGCCCTAAAGTTTCCTAAATTTAGGAAATTGTACTATTTCCTAACACCAATTTTGTACACAGTCTTCCAGAGAACAGATCTGAGAGAACACATCCACACCACCTTCATCAGATTTGGAGAATCCTGACACCAAATACAGCAAGAGACACTACAGGGAAGAGGAATTAAAGCCACACTTTTCTGAACGTAGATGTCAAAATCCAAAAAAATTCTAGTACAGTCAAAACCAGAGATTTTCCAAAGGAAAGAAACTAAAATTTCATGGTGGGATAATGATGGGGTTGATGAGAACAGAGTCATTGGCTGTTTATGAGAAGGGACAGTGCCAAGGGGTTCATAGAAAGGACATTTGGTAAAAATGGAAGGGGGGGCCTGTGTGGTCCTCAGGGAGGGTCCTAGGGTGGGGTTCTCCAGTTCGTATCCATGGCCAGGTCCCTCTAAGAGGAGAGGGACCCCCATAAGATGGAGGGAGGGATGGGGAGTTTGTAAAGAATTTGTTTGGCGGGGAAAGGTGTGAGTGGGAAGGTGACGCTCTGTGCTGGTGCAGCCACTGCTCCTTCCCAACCAAGCTGCTCTGGCAGTTGCTCCCGTAAGAGGTCAGCAAGACAGTGGGGGTCACAGACTTCATTCGTCAAACCACTGAGGCATCCGCCCAGATGGCCACACTCCCAGTTAATTCCGTTGGACTGCTCATCCAGGCTCAATCAGCTGAAGGGAAGTTAGTTCCTGGCATAGCCGTCATGTGGCAGTTGGTTTGGAACATCCAGGATTCTGAGCCATCTTGGGAGCCAAGGTGACCACTGGTCACGGCAGTGGCCAACTGGCGATGGCAAGGCTCATGCCAAGGCAGCTGACAGAGTGAAGATGCTGGAGGAGGAGGCCACACACTGGGGCGTGCCTTTCAGACAGGCTTCGTTTGCAGGAAACTGTCGCGTTTTAGGTCAGGGATAGAATCCTAGAGGGAAGAGGCTGAGTTATGATTTGAGCCCTTCTCTCCACTCAGCCACCTCTTCCAGGGCATCAACCTCTCTGCAGGAACCTTGAGGCAGGACGTGAGAAAGCGCGTGGGAACAGCTCTCGCTTCAGACTCCAGGGCATGGTGTAGAGGTCTCAAGTGTTCAGAGATCTGTATCCTGAAAACCAACTACGCTCTTGTCCCAGATTCACCACTCATCAGTGCTGTGGCTCTGGGAAAGTCACTTAAAATGTCTCTAAATTTTGCTTTCCTAAACTGTAAGTTATGGAAACTGTAGCCCCTGCTCTTCCTGTCCCTCAGGGCTGATGTTGGGTGTCACAGAAAACCAGATGGTCTCCATGAGCTGCAAAGCATCACGGCCGTGGAAAGGATGAAGGAAACTTCCAGCCTGCACTGCCCTGAAGCCCTCCAAGCTGCCTCTCTGTGTTCAACCGCCACCAAGTGTCTGGCTTACTCTTTCACACATTTGATGATCGAATATTGTAGGGCACTCATGGAGCACCAGTCTTCTCAAGGCTTTACGTGCATCTAATCATTTTTAGATGCATTAACATGTCCACATCTCAGAGGAGGGAACTGAGGAACAGAGGGGTCTCTATAACTTTCCCAGGTGCATGCAGATTGTAAAGAGAATTTGAACCCAGGCCATTAGGCACCAGCCCCTGCGTCCTGGTCACTCTGCCCTGCTGCTTTTCTACATTGTCAGGTCTAAGGAAAGGGATTTGCCTATACAATTATTCTGTTGGGTTTTCAGTGCAACCCACACTGCAAGATCATCCTAAAATCCAACTCTGGTTGAGGTGACTTTGCTAAGCAGATGTTTAAAAATGGGATCAAAAGTTCAATCTGTGGGCCGGGCGAGGTGGCTCAAGCCTGTAATCCTAGCTCTCTGGGAGGCCGAGGTGGGCGGATCATTTGAGCTCAGGAGTTCGAGACCAGCCTGAGCAAGAGCAAGACCCCTTCTCTACTATAAATAGAAAGACATTAATTGGCCAACTAATATATATAGAAAAAATTAGCCGGGCATGGTGGCGCATGCCTGTAGTCCCAGCTACTTGGGAGGCTGAGGCAGCAGGATTGCTTGAGCCCAGGAGTTTGAGGTTGCTGTGAGCTAGGCTGACGCCACGGCACTCACTCTAGCCTGAGCAATAAAGTGAGACTCTGTCTCAAAAAAAAAAAAAAAAAAGTTCAATCTGTGAATAAATTATTCTAATTTCTCTATGGTCTTCTGCCAGCAAGATGTCCACAGCTGTCTTTTTTGTAATACATTTCCCAGGATCTCACGTCTAGGATATAAGAAGACTTTTTCTCTTTTAGGGACAAGAAAATCTGTTGGCTCCAGGAAGTGAGCCAAAAAAATCCAAAAGTGGCCACAGAACAAGAGTACACCCTGGAAACAAACCAAATGAAGGTACTATTTAAATTATTAAGTTCATTCAAGAATAATTCTAGATTTTGTGATTTCTTTAAAATTCATCGGGTGTCAGGCAGGTTGGAGGGAGGAGGGGATGGGTAAATGTACACCTAATGGGTGAAGTGTGCACTGGCTGGGATGGGCATGCTTGTAGCTCCAACTCAGGCAGTGCAAATGCAATATGTGTAAACTAAATGTTTGTACCCCCGTAAAATCTTGAAGAAAAAAAAAAAACCACAAAAAAAAGTTTCCAATTTTGAGCTGTTATGATTCATGTTGCAATGAAGATCCCTGTATACAAATCTTTCCATATGTTGTTAATTATTTTTCCTTAAGATAAACTTTCAGAAATTTTGACTCAAAATTCAAGCCAACAAGTACAGATAATTAAGGCTGCTGATACATATTGCCACATTTAAACCACTATTTTAGAAAAACAAAGTGGATGTAGTATGCAGCATTTCTTGGATGAGAGATTCTGTGAGAAGCAATTTGATCTGGCACAGAACTGAAATGGCTTTGTCAAGTGGCTGGATTCAAATCCTGGCTCCTCTCACTATATAACCTCAGTCAAATAAATTAATCTTTTTGCCTTGCTTTCTCCCTTGTGTAATGAGATAATTCATGTGAAGCAATTAGAGCGGTGCTTGGCATGTAACAGCTGACACAATGGAGTTGTTGCTAGTATTATTACAGCAATAATTTAGGTTGGAAGTGATAAGGTTATCTAGAGAAAAAATAGATAAATCTTTGACAAATTAGTCATACTCAGTGACTAATTGGCCATATGGCTGAAGGAGAGAGTGAGTCAAAGTTTCTAGCCTAGAGAAATGGGTGTTTCAGTAATGGAAGTGGCCTCTGGGTTAGACCACGCTGAAGTGGATACAGTGGGCAATGGACACAGGTCAGTGCCTGTAGGTTACAGGGTAGACTAAAGGAGGCATGTCAATTTGGAATGATCAGAAGGGAACTGTTGACCTGAAAGTGGGTGGACTCCCAGGACAGGGGAGGATTGATAAAACAGGGCTTAGGATCCTAGGCTGCTGGAGGAAAGTGGAAAATAGGGAACAGGAGGAAGGAAGACAAACCAGGCAAGGATACTGAAGATGCCATTGCAGAGGTGGACAGAAAATCAAAGTTGGCCGGGCGAGGTGGCTCACGCCTATAATCCTAGCACTCTGGGAGGCTGAGGCGGGCAGACTGCTCTAGGTCAGGAGTTCAAAACTAGCCTGAGCAAGAGTGAGACCCCGTTTCTACTATAAATACAAAGAAATTAATTGGCCAACTAATATATATAGAAAAAAAAATTAGCCAGGCATGGTGGCTCAAACCTGTAATCCAGGCACTCTGGGAAGCTAAGGCAGGAGGATTGCTCAAGGTCAGGAGTTCCAGACCAGCATGAGCAAGAACAAGACCCTGTCCCTCCAAAATAGAAAAATTAGCTGGGCGTGGTGGCCTGTACCTATAGTCCTAACTACTTGGGAGTCTGAGGCAGGAGGATCCCTTGAGTCCAAGAGTTTGAGGTTGTAGTGAGCTATGATGATGCCACTGCACTCTAGTCTGTGCAACTGAGCAAGATTCTGTCTCAAAAAAAAAAAAGAATTCTAGTTTATTCAGTGCCCCATATTTAAGACAAATTTTAAAAATGTTACACTATATTTTTATTTCCTGCGTGTGAATTTAAAATTATGAAAACACTATTTTCTCTTCCTTTTGCTTGCCCTACTGTGACGGTGGGTACAGTTGTCATCTGTGGCATATGTACCATGTTCTGTAAACCTATTATCTTGGCTCTTGCCCTATAATCCTATCTTTCTCTCCTCAATAAACCTCATTTTCATGCTTGCCTAAAAAAAATAAATAAAATTATTAAAACAATGTCCAGTAATACAACTACAGAAAATATATTTACAAATTAAGGTTTTGTGTACACTTTTAATACAAAATGACACCACATCTCAATCTAATAGAGATTTGGCTCATTTTAACTCATGAGCTGAAATGAATTTCTTCCTGAAACACTGTTGTCAGATTTTTCAAAGTTAATAAACATTGAACAGATAGTACAGAAAGTTTTCATACACCTGCCCCATGGTTTCCCTTTCTTAATCATGTCCCTCACTGATGTGGTACATGTGTTACAGTGACTGAGCCTATATTGACACTGAGGCCTGAAATAAAAGTCCTAAACTCCTTTGAAAAACTAACAGACCCCCACTTTGGCTAAACATCCACATTTTAAAGTTGCTGGCCATGGCATGTTCCGTTTGCATTCACCCCTCCCCTTACTAATCATCACCAGACTTTATCAAAGGCCAGTGTGAGAGAACAAAGTCTGGAAGACCCCTCTGCTTATATCATCCAACCCCTGGTGCACTCCCCCCATTTTTATGGGACCAACATGACAACCATTTCAAACCACAAGACTTTTTTTTTGAGACAGAGTCTCTTTCTGTTGCCCATGCTAAAGTACCATGGTGTCAGCCTAGCTCACAGCAACCTCAAACGCCTGGGCTCAGGCAATCCTTATGCCTCAGCCTCCTGAGTAGCTGGGACTACAGGCATGTGCCACCATGCCTGGCTAATTTTTTTCTATATATTTTTAGTTGTCCAGCTAATTTCTTTCTATTTTTAGTAGAGATGGAGTCTCGCTCTTGCTCAGGCTGGTCTCGAACTCCCGACCTCAAGCGATTCTCCCACCACGGCCTCCCAGAGTGCTAGAATTACAGGCATGAGCCACAGTGCCCGGCCCACAAAGAGTTTCTTAATAAGTAACTGCTGGTTGTGGAGTGGTTTTGGCCTGTCACCTGAAGGTGTGAAGTTCATGGACTCAAACTGTACACTTCATGCTTTTATGTATGGACCTAATTATAATGCATTTCAATGTTAAATCTTGCCGGGCGTGGTGGCTCATGCCTATAATCCTAGCACTCTGGGAGGCCGAGGCGGGCAGATTGCTCGAGGTCAGGAGTTCAACACCAGCCTGAGCAAGAGCGAGACCCCGTCTCTACTATAAATAGAAAGAAATTAATTGGCCAACTAATATATATAGAAAAAATTAGCTGGGCATGGTGGCGCATGCCTGTAGTCCCAGCTACTCGGGAGGCTGAGGCAGGGGGATCGCTTGAGCCCAGGAGTTTGAGGTTGCTGTGAGCTAGGCTGATGCCACGGCACTCACTCAAGCCCGGGTAACAGAGTGAGACTCTGTCTCAAAAAAAAAAAAAAAATGTTAAATCTTCACACAAAAGTGATCCTGAGATGTATGATACATACATGTGAACCTAATACATATGTGCATGGGTCTCTTTCATCAATATTCATAGCTCCTCCTGCAATCTGTTGAATTGAATATGTATACCTGACCAACTCGTTCCGCATAAATTCCTGTCTTACTCTCCCTCCCTGGAATCAACTGTGTTCCCTTTAGGTGGTGTAGGATTGTGGGCATGGGTGGAGTGTGTCTACATGTGAATCCAGTGGTATAAATCTGAGAACATATATGTGTTTTCGCATGTTTGAGTATTTCCCCAGATATGTTATCATCCTAGTTATTACTAGTGTCTGCATTTTTAATAAAAATCCAATTATCATTGTGGCATGATTATAAGCATTTGTAAAAATTCAAAAATTGCAAATTATACATGTTTGCAGTTCATTGCATGCCATGTGTACCTCAATTAACCTTTAAAATAAATCCAATCTACACCTAGAAATTGTTCATTAATTTCTAAAGGTATTCACAAAGTGAATTCCTGCTAATGTCCATTATAACTTCAATTATTTAATAATCTCACTTCTTTATGGCCTACTTCCTCATGAGATTGATCATGACACTTCACTGTTGCCATGTCCCTCCTTCACAAGCCTTTTCTAGCAAAGGCCTCAGAATTAACCTTCCACAACCCTGTTGGCCCAGTGCAGTGACAGGCCTGGTGATTTAAAAGTTGGCAGGTTAGGAACATGGAAATGTTTTGTCATTTTTTTTCCACAAAGAAGGAAAATTGAGAGTTTCAATGTTATTTCTGCATATATTATTCTATTTTGCATGTTTCAGTGATATTATTGTGCTGTTACTATAATCAGAGTCTTGAATGAGTTATTCAAATGAAAGTATTTTGTTTTTCCTGAAGCAGATATACCTTTCCCCTCTACTTAAAATTATCTTTAAAAAGAATCGGGAAACTAATGTGTCATGTTTGAGAACTCTATTACTTTATATTCTTAAACAGAATGCAATTGGGAAGGATGTTTAGATACAAATATGTCAGAAAGTTTCAAACATATTTCATGTTTGAACATGATATAACTACATACTTCAATTATAAGTTCAACATATTTAGATTTGCAATTTGAACCTAAGGAGAAATAAAATTAAAACAAGACTTGCATAAGTAATTATATAACTACTGTTATCCAGGTAAAGTCCTCCTGGGACATACTGCAACAATGATAAGTATAATATATAATTTGGGTATATAATTAAATAAAGCCATCAGGATATTTCCTAGAGTTGATAATTTGATTTATAATAATATACTTCTGAGTTGGAGGTGAGAGACATATATAGAGAGAACTATGAAACACTGAGAAAAGAAACTGAGGAGGATATAAACAGATGGAGAACCCTACCATGCTCGTGGATTGGCAGAATCAACATTGTTAAAATGTCCATACTACCTAAAATGACCTACAGAATTAACGCAATCCTTATCAAGATACCATCATTTTTTTACAGCTCCAGAAAAAATAATTCTACGCTTTGTATGAAACCAGAGAAGACCCCATATAGCCAAAGCAATCTTAAGCAAAAAGAACAAATTGGGAGGCATCAGTCTACCAGACTTTAAGCTTTACTACAAGGCTATAGTAACTAAAACAGCATGGCACTGGCACAAGAACAGAGATACAGACCTTTGGAGCAGGACAGAGAACCCAGATATGGAAGCATCCTCATATTGTCAACTAATCTTCAACAAAGCAGACAAAAATATACATTGGGGAAAAGAATCTCTATTCAATAAACGGTACTGGGAAAACTGGATAACCACATGTCGATTTGGAATGATCCTTCATGCAGAAGATTGAAACTGGATCCCCTCCTCTTACCTCTCACAAAAATCAACTCACAATGGATAGCAGACTTAAACCTAAGGCATGAAACTTTAAGAATTTTAGAAGAAAATGTTGGGAAAACTCTTACACACATCAGCCTAGGCAAAGAATTTATGAAGAAGACCTCCAAAGCAATCACAGCACCAAGAAAAATAAACAAGGACCTGATCAAATTAAAAAGCTTCTGTACAGCCAAGGAAACTACCATTAAAACAAATAGATAACCTATAGAATGGGAGAAAATATTTGCATTCTACACATCTGAGAAAGGGCTGATAACAAGAATCTGTACAGAATTAAGAAAAAAATCAAACAACTCCATCAATAAATGGGCAAAGGATATAAACAAACTTTTCCAAAAAAGACAAATGGCCAGCAAACATACAAAAAAGTGCTCAACATCTCTAATCATTAGGGAAATGCAAATCAAAACCACAATGAGATATCACGTAACTCCAGGTAGAATGGCCTTTATCAAAAAGTCCCAAAACAACAAATGCTGGCGTGGATGCAGTGAGATTGGAACACTCTTACACTGTTGGTGGGACTGCAAATTAGTACAACCCCTATGGAAAGTAATTTGGAGATATCTCAAATGGCTAAAAATTGAAATATCATTTGATCCAGCAATCCCATTACTGGGCATCTATCCAAAGGGAAAAAAAGACATTTTATAATAAAGACATCTGCACTTAAATGTTTGTGGCAGCACAATTCACAATTGCAAAGATATGGAAACAACCCAAGTGCCCATCAATACACGAGTGGATTAATAAAATATGGTATATGTATACCATGGAGTTCTACTTAACTACAAAAAACAGTGGTGAACTAGCACCTCTTATATTATCCTGGGTAGAGCTTGAACCCATCTTCAAAGTGAGGTATCACAGGAATGGAATGTACACCATCAAATTGGTACTAACTGATCAACATTAAAGTGCTCACATGGTAGTAATATTTATTCAGTGCCAGTCAGGTGGGGAGGGGGAGGGTGGGTAAATGCACAACTAATGGATGTGGAGCATACTGTATGGGGGAAAGGCATGCTTGTAGCACTGGCTTGGGCAAGGCAAAGGCATTGTATGTAACCAAAATATTTGTACCCCCATAACATTCTGAAACAAAAAGAAATACACTTCTGGAGATCTATAAAAATAATTTGAAAGAAATAAACTCAGTTTTTACTAAAATTTTGTTTCTGGCTGGGCGTGGTGGCTCACACCTATAATCCTAGCACTCTGGGAGGTCGAGGTGGGCAGATTGCTCTAGGTCAGGAGTTTGAAACCACCCTGAGCAAGAGCAAGACCCCATCTCTACTATAAAAATAGAAATTAATTGGCCAACTAATACACATAGAAAAAATTAGCTGGGCATGGTGGCGCATGCCTGTAGTCTCAGCTCCTCGGGAGGCTGAGGCAGCAGGATTGCTTGAGCCCAGGAGTTTGAGGTAGCTATGAGCTAGGATGATGCCACAGCACTCACTCTAGCCTGGGCAACAAAGCGAGACTCTGTCTCAAAAAATAAAAAATAAAATAAAATAAAATAAATAAAATAGAATAAAATAAAATAAAATTTAAGAATAAAATAAATAAAAAATAAAATTGTTTCCTATAAATGTAATGTTAAAATAGCATTTATTTCTATAGCTGTATAATGACAACTTCTAGATTTGTACATTTAAAATTATGTTTCCATAAAGGTATTCATATTAAAATCACTTAATTGGATCCCATTACTTAAAAATGTGTTGGTCTTAGCCGTATTAATCTACAGATTAGAGAAATAGTGCTGCTTTCAGACTGAGTAGAAATATTACTCTGTGCTAGTAACTAATATAGTTAGCCTCTTACACATTGAGAAGTAAAATACATCAGATATTCAAACTATCCAAGAGAAAAACCTTAATGATCCAAAGGCTGAGATAAAAGTTATAAAACTTTCTATAAGGTATCACAGTGCAAAAGTGTCATCTATTGAAGGGTAGCAGGAGTAAAGTATTGCCAGGAATGTACTTGGCCTAAGTAGAATATATATTTATTCATATATACATATATATATACACATGGATGTTCATTTGCATATAAAGTTCATATACATGAAAACCTTTATATATAAGGAAATGAACTTCCTGTTTCTACCAAGGCAAAGAAAAATATCACCCTAACAAAAAGTATCATTGGGATTTGAAGGTGCTAGCATGGAATCTGTAGACCGTCTCACACAGTATGCCTGCATCATATTTTAATAGTATTAAGTCATCTAATCTATGGAACATGAGAAGTCATTCCATTTATAGGTGTTAATTTCTTACATCAATATTTTATACTTCTCAGTGTACAAGTCTTTCATTGACTTTCATTAAGTTTATTCCTAAGTACTTTATATTTTTGCTATTGTAAATATGATTTTCTTTTCAGATAGTTCATGTCTAGTGATAAAATTGAAACTGATCTTTGAATGTTAATTTCATAATATTCAATTTTATTCAATTTGTTCATTCATTTTTAACAGTTTTTCCCTGTGGACTCTCTAGGGTTTTCTATATATAACTTTCTAGGGTTTTCTGCATATCATATACAAAGATATGTTATTTTACTTTCTCCTTTCTGGTTATAATAACTATGTTTTTCTTGCCTAATTGCTCTGTCTAGGATTTCAAGAATTATGTTGAAGAGGTGAGAATGGGCATTTTTGTCTTGTTCCTAATCTTAGAGGAATAGCTTTCAGTTTTTCACTATTGAATATGATGTTAGTGTGGGCTTGCCATATAAAATCTTTACCACCTATGTCAAGATGTACTACTTCTGTACCAGGTCTGTTCGGACTTCATGTCATGAAAGGGTACTGACTTTTTTTTTTGTAATTGAGACAGGGTCTTGCTCTGTTGCCCAGGCTAGACTGTACTGGCATGATTGAAGCTCACTGCAGCCTCAAACTCCTAGCCTAAAGTGATCTTCCTGTCACAGCTTCCCAAGTAGCTGTGAGTAAAGGTGTGAGGTGCACTGTACTCAGCAGATGTTGTCAAATGATGTTTCTGTATCCATTGACTATATTAATTTTCCTTTTACTCTTTAAATGTGGTCTATCAGATTTATTGATTTGCCTATGTTGAACCATCCTTGTGTCCCAGAAATAAATCCCACTTGATCATCAAGTATGGTCCTTTTAATGTGCTGTTAAATTCAGTTTGCTAGCATTTTGTGGAGGATTTTCACATCTATGTTAATCAGTAACAGTTTTCTTCTCTTGCTGTATCTTCTTCTGGTCATGTCACCCTCATGAAATGAGTTTGGATGTGTTCTCTCCTCTTCAATTTTTTGGAAGATTTTGTGAAGGAGTGCCATTAGCTCTTCTTTAAATGTCAGGCAGAATTCACCAGTGAGGCCATTCGGTCCTAGGCTTTTCTTGGTTGGCAGGTTTGTATTAGTGCTTCAATCTTTTCTTAATTTGTTCTGTCCAGGTTTTCTATTTCTTCTTGATTCGTTCTTAGTGGGTTGTATGATTATAGAAATTTATCCATTAACTTTAGGTTATTGCCTTAACAGTAATGGGGAAAAATTAGTTATGAGTTACGGTCTAGGCCATGGCAAAGCTAACCAAGATAGATAAGAAGTCCCTTTGCAGAGCCTGGTTTCTGCTCCAACTTTGTGTCAAACTACAAAACTGCTCTTGCTGCCAGCATTTTTTAACATACTCAACAGAAAGTAACTCCTTGAAACCAGGATACCTCATCCCAAATGATCCTGAAAAATAGGAAGTCCTCTCCTGTGTATGCATGGAGGCTGTTGCTACATGAGACCTGGGAGAAAGGGCTGCCCTCTGCCCGACTGCCCTTCCCAGCTTGACATTCCTTCACGCTGGTCTGTATGGCTGCTTACTACTGTTGTCCGATGTTGCCTTGGGGATTCTCCTGAAATTGTGGTGGCCATGGACAGGGCCTGGAGCTGTCATACACCCTGTGCAACTGTGGAGGGCCCATCCCAGTATCAGAGGGCATGTTTCCAGCACAGCAGATTGCTCCCTAAACAGTGGCTCACTTGGGGTGATGTTCCTTGAGCCAGGTGTGCTGTTCCAGTGATGGGACAGGCCTGGCAGTGCTCAGGACTATATTGGCTATTTGGTGTCCAGCCAGTGAGCAGGGCAGGACATGGAGCTTTCCTTCCACCTCATCAGTGATAGAGACACAGGCCACCAGGCTCCAGAGGAGAAATGATTCCCCCTAGCAAGAGTCAGGAGTGTGGTACCACTCTGAGTTCACTGTCTCAATGAGTGCAGCGAGCGAGAAAGGATCAAACTGCCTAATTCTAACCTAAGATGTGGGAAAGTTCCCAAGTCCCAGTCGCGTCTGACAAGAGTACTTGCTGCAGAGGCAAGCACCTTCTCTGCCGCTGCCTTCCTTGCTGCTGTAGCTCTTCATCCTGTGGCCCTCCAGGATCGCAAGGGGTCACCCATGGTGAGGGGTTTCCAAACAACTGTTAGCAAAGTGTGGCAATCCTGGACATGTGGTACCAGCTGCTCCTAAGTCTCCAAAGAAGGTGGCAAACCTTGGTGCTTGTAAGTCACCCTCCCAGATGATCTGTGCACTCCTAAGTGCTGCAACCACCAACACACCAAGGCCCTCATGGTGCAATCCCAAGGCTCTGGTGCCAAACCAACAGCCCCTACCACCCTCACTTTGTAGACACTGACCCAGACCCCTCAGAGGTCAAATGGGACACCCTTCAGCAGAAAACACTGGCCTATGAGACAGGAAAAGATGCAGAGGAATCCTCAGGCTCCCCCATTATTTCCAGTCATCATCTGACAGAACAAAATTATAGGAGGTGCCCAAAAGAAACATGAGATGGAGACACAACCATACCATGGTGGCAATGCAACATTTCCAAGAGAAGTTTGCACAGAGAGGAGAATAGGGGGCAGATTGATTAGGAAGAGTTTTTGATAAGGTGTCCAGACTGCTACTCACAGTAACAGAAATGTGTCAACTCCTGGAGCTAGCCAAGGACCACAAAACAAATCATCTCCCAACAAACTCGAAGGTACTTACGACAAGATTTGTCCATAAACCACAGAAGAGGCCCCCTCTCTGCCACAACAGTGATGCTCTTGTAAGCACAGGAGTCATAGTGTCAAGGGTACAGATGAGGACAGGGTCGTTGAGAAGAGTAATGTGGGGAAAATGACCCCCCAGGAGGAGGAGACTTTGCCTCTTGTCACGTGAAAAATGGCCTTACTAACGACCTAACAGACGAAAATAAACTATCAAGCAGAAAGGGGAAAAAACTCACAACACCTACGTGCCCCTTTGAAGAAAAAACTCACAACTACCCTTTGTTTAATTAAAACACCTGTGGCCTAACTTGTTCCCTTATCTGTTAGGCTTTGTTTTCTCAGCTCTGAAGATCCCTAAGTGGACAGTATAGGTGCGAGCTCTCTGCTCCAGCTGTCTGCCTCAACACTTGCCAGACAGATTTCAATGACTCAGATGAAGTTGGCCTCACAGAGAAAAATAAAAATAAAGAACCCTGCAAGAACTAGAACTGACTGGAGATCCAGCAAAGGCGCTGGAAGAAAGAGGAAGAGGAACAGGTTTATTCAGATCCATGGCCAGTTACAAGTTTGGTTTGATTTTTGGTCACAGGCCCCCAAATGCCATTACTCTGAGTTTACGATGAAATACAAAGTCCAACATTTATAATTTGAAAAATGATAGAAAAACAACAAAAACAAAGGCTTGGTTCAGATATCACACTGAGATGCTATTCTCCCTGCTGTCACCTGCAGGATGCATCTGTAGGTATGAGAGACCCTGTGGGGATTTAAGACAGTGAACACATAACTGCTGTACATTTTGAACACCTAAGTGTTACCAAAAGGTCACTGTCTTTGAGCACTTGATTTTTCTGAAGATACATATAACGCTTCTGACCATCTGTGGTGGCTGTAGAACAGAAGCTGGTAAGATCCAACCAATCAACCTTGACCTCGCTGTTCCCCATGCCTCAGGACCAGTTTCTGTTTGTAACGAGGTATGGCAGGCGGTGACGCTGGGCACTGGGTTACCTGCTCATGGCTTGGGGGCCAGGGCGAAGCACCTGTGCTCTTAGAGGATCCTCGGCTCCTCCAAGGTGGAATTCTATGGCCCAGTCCTGGAATGGCTGGGACAACATGAAGACAGACCCTTACTTTGCCAACGTGGTGGTGAAATGTAGCTTTGTATTAGGAATCAGGAGTGCCACCCTCTAGTTTTTTTAAGATTTTCTTTTAGAAACTTCAGTTCTTCCCTGGAGAGGAGGCTGAGCCACCATCCCGGTACCACATGGGGAGAGGAAGTGTCACAACCCACTCTGGCACAGAGGATGTAGCCCAGGACAAGGAGCAGAGTGCGGAGCAGGAGCCCTACCCAGAATAGACAGGCCACAAAGGCCAGCAGGAGTGAGAGCAGCGTCAGGTAGCTCCTCAGGAACAGCCAGAGGGGAGGGGCCTGCCCTCTAGGGCCAGGGAAGACAGGCTGGAGCCAGCACACTGGCTCCTCAACTTTACACAGGAAAATACTAAAATGGTTACTGAAGAAAAGGCCTCAGGCTGAGAGTGAGGGGCTGGCAGCCGGGCTGTCACACAGCATGGCACATGTGCCCTCTGCTGCCACCCCCTTCCTCGTCATACCTCAACTGCTCTCCCTTGTCGGTTCAGTTTCTTCTGAATGACTCCCCTGTTGCAGGCAAACACCCACTAGCAGCCCAAAGATGACCACGGTCTAGCTTGGAAGTGGCCTCCCAGGCAAACCCCCTAGTCTGCTGTGCAGACAGCGGCCAACCCATCAGAGCTGATGCAGCTTGCTCCGCTCCGTCAGCACCGTCATGGCCATGGCGTAGAGGACGTAGCCCAGGACAAGGAGCAGGGTGCAGAGCAGGGGCCCTACCCGGAACAGATAGGCCACAAAGAAGGCCAGCAGGAGTGAGAGCAGCGTCCGGTAGCTGCCCAGGAAGCGCAGGCTGAGCCTGGGGCCCCGGGCCTGGCCAGCTGCATGCCTCCGCCCCACGGGACTCAACAGGTGCCTGCTGGCCAGCACTGGCTCCGTGAGGTGGTAGCGACAAAAGCTGCCGAGGAAGTCATTGCGGGAGCACAGAGCTACCATCTGACCTGCAAACTGAAACAGACAGAGACACTGGTGGGGTGGGGACAGCAGGTGCCACCTCACAGGCCACCCCGGGGCTCAGGACAAACCCTCCCCAAGCAGCACTCTGGGAGGCCGAGGCGGGCGGATTGCTCGAGGTCAGGAGTTCGAGACCAGCCTGAGCAAGAGCGAGACCCCCATCTCTACTATAAATAGAAAGAAATTAATTAGCCAACTAATATATATAGAAAAAATTAGCCGGGCATGGTGGCGCATGCCTGTAGTCCCAGCTACTTGGGAAGCTGAGGCAGGAGGATCGCTTGAGCCCAGGAGTTTGAGATTGCTGTGAGCTAGGCTGACGCCACGGCACTCATTCTAGCCTGGGCAACAAAGCGAGATTCTGTCTCAAAAAAAAAAAAAACCTCCCCAAGGCTACTCTCCACCCAGTCTCACCCCAGCTTTTCAGATGGAATGGGAACGCTGAGGGGAGGGGCTGCTGGGCAAGACTGTCCTCTGAAATCCATTTCTGGAAGAGGCCAGGCTGGCCCTGCCACCCACCCACTCACTCTGTGGTTGATGGCAGATGACAGACGGAAGAGAGCACGGACCAGGCAGGTGATCTCATAGCTCCGGATGGGCTGCAGCTCGGAATCCCCTTGGTACTCGATGTCAAACCTTCGCAGCCCGTTGATGATCTAGAAACCGAGGCCACAGGGAGAGGTCAGAAGATATTAAATACATCCTGATAAACAGCCCAAAAGAGCCCTCTCTGCCCACTGGGGCCGGGGGAGTTGAGGTCGGATCAGAAGGCCCAGGCGGACGCCTCCAAAACATGGTCCCTCACCTGGTACCGGCCCAGGGGCGTGAGGATGAGTCCATCCTCACCCACGATGCAGTCTGGGAGCTGCTTCTTTCCATTCTCATCCTGAGTGGTCCCCAAGGCAAGTGAGAGCTGGGTGAGCTGGGCTTCGTTGAGCTGTCAGAGAAATGCCTCTACTTTCAATTTCAAGGTGAAGGCAGAGGCCTGCTCTTCATCCACTGGCCTCTAACAGTGACAGCGAGGGGACCCAGAGACAACACTCCAGGAGCGGCCCTGTCCCCCACAGTGCTGGGTCCATCTGTAAGGGGCCTGGCATGGGCTAGCCAGAGAGTGGATCCCTCAGGATAGGGGACCCCAATGGCCCTTGGGTAGGCCCAACTGCTCGTACCCGAAATATCTGGCGCAGGTACTCCAGGGCCTTCTCCAGGTACTCATCTGTCTTCCGGATGCTGTCCTGCCCCATCTCGTCCAGGTCATTGGCTGGGTAGGGGCAGTTGGTGTCAATGGGGCTGAAGCCCAGCCATGACAGGAAAGAAGAGCCAGCTGGGCTCTCCACACACTGGTCAGAGATGGACTTGGCAGTCTGCTTGGCCTGTGTGATGAGCTGAGCGAGGCGAAGGACCTGCGGGGGCACAGGGAAGTCAGCTGACTTGCTCAGATGCTCCTGCACCCCACCGACAGCATGGGCATGTGCTGCCACCCATGCAGCGTGGCCCCAGGGTGCCCCAAGAGGAGTGTGAGTGATCAGAAAGGGTGGCTTCTGAGTAAAACTTTTGTTAATTTTAAATTTATTTAATTATTTTTTGAAGAGACACTCTGTGACCCAGGCTGGAATGCAGTAGTGTGATCATAGCTCACTGCAACCTCCAACTCTTGGCCTGAAGCAATCCTCCTGCCTCAGCCTCCCAAATCACTGGGTTTACAGGTGTGAGCCACCATGCACAGCCATCAGGGGGACTTTTAAAGACTAATGGATGGGCTTTTGAAAGGGAAAATTTCCCAACAAACACTGCCTTCATTACCTGAAAGAAATTATATTTTCCTGGAAATAAAAAGGGGGGGATGTGCAGTAGTATCAACTTGACACTCAGACTTCCTCCTCTCTGTCCTGAAATGTGGGCACCATCCCTGGCTCTGCTCGTCCCTATAGCCCCAGGGACCCCGACCGAGCACGGTACTGCCGACCCACTCACCAGGGTGCGGACCTCAGGCCCAAACATCGGGGTGTACTTGCAGTCCTGGCCCTCCAGGCTGTAGACATGGCTCTTCACTTTGAAGGAGGCATCCATGACCACCGGCGGCCAGGGCGACAGGAAGTTGCCAGTGAGTGTGGGAGCCGTGAAGAGTCGGTGCTGGCGGTGGGGGATGCCGAGCTCTGGCTCCAGGAACAGCTGCTCACCTGGAAGGTAGGACACAAGTCCGCAGACACCTGGCACCTGCTTCCAGGGGCACAGAGTACTGGCTGCCATTTCTGAGGAGCAGTGGCTGTGGTGTGCCCACCCAAGGCCCTGCCTAGCAGTGTCTCCCATGCAGTATGTGGGACATGGCAGTGTTGACAGGGAGACAAAGGCTAAAAGAAGCTGACACTCAATAAAGCCAAGACATAAGCATGACAGGGACCAAGAAGATCACCTCCTGACACCGCCACCACGAGAATCGGGGGTTACAGAGGAGGCTTGGCTCACGGCTCTGCAGCCCAGTCTACCTGCAGTCCCCACCCAGCATGCATCAGCCACAGGGAGGGGGTTCAGCTAGTCTCAGACTCCACCCTGCACATGTGCACCCACTTTGCCCTGGGAGCCATGGACATATTGCTGTCTTGCAGCTAAGGGCCGAGCCCCGGTTTGACCAGGGTAGGGCCTGTCTGGCTGGTCCCGGGCTGAGGACTTACCTTTCTGGATCATTTCAGCCAGGTTGGGCTGGGCAAATACTTTGGCCACTCGGAACACCATGAGAGCATTCTTGGGGCTGACCAGATCTGTGCGGAGTGCACGGTTCAGGAAGGCCACAAACAGCTTGGTGTACATCAACAGGTTCTCCTGAACAAAGGGTGCCCTGGGGACCGAGGTGGCAGGTTGGAGCCAGCCTGTGCAGGACCCTGGCCAAACCTCCCTCTGGAGGCAGGGGCGATGCTGGTCATGCCCCCATAACCCCTGCATGTCCCTGGGTTTCCAGACTCTCCCTGAAGAAGGCCTTGTGAAGGTGTCATAATGGCAGCTCAGCAGGATGGAGGGGGCAGGGAGAAGGGCAGGACACAGGCAGGACACAGTCCTAGGCCTTCTGAGGATAACATATCCTCAAGAAGAACATAATCCCTTTCCAAGAGGACTGAGGCCACCAAGGCAGAACTGGCCAGAGCCTGACGGGGCAGAGGGACGACCCACCAGAGAGGTGAAAGGAAAGGCCTCAGGTGAGGACAGGAGACATCACTGGCCACACCAGGTGCAAAGGCAGCCTGGGGTTGTGGGGCAGCCAGGAGGAATGATCAGGAGATGAAGTGGCCACCACTCAGCTTTGTGCTGGTGAGGAAGGGCGAGGGATGGTTTGAGGGTGACCTGAACATGCATCTGGGCTGGGAGGGCACAGCCAAGGGCATGGGGACCAGGAAGGATAGGCACAGATGCTTCCTTGGGAAATCAATTCCAAGGCACTGCAAAGCTTGGTCCAAGGAGGGCGGCCTGTGCTCCCACTGGGCAGGGGCTGGGACAGGAACCCAGGAGGCCCCTGGGGCGGGGCAGGGCCAGATGATCACAGCACAGGCCGCCAGCAGGATGCCCCCTGGAGCAGCGTTCAGCTGGGGCAGCCAGTGTACTGCTGGGAGGAGGGGCCGGGGGCTCACCATTTTTCCAACACACACCGGGGCTGGGAGTCGCTGCTCTGTGACTGCTTCTCAGGTGCGTACCTCCACGGCTGCAGGTAGCTCAGCCACATCTCTAAGACCTGAGGAGGGACAGGAGTGCTCTGAAGGCCCAGTGGCTGGTGGCCATGGAGCTGGGCTCTGGGCTTCTAGTCACATCCTCCAGTAGCCTGGAGCCCAGCTCCCAGAAGACAGCTAGGCTGGGGGTCCACGCCAGGTTCTGGCAGCTTCTCCTTGACCTCAGTGCAGATGCTGGGAGCGGTGGTGGGTTCTTCCCACATCCCCAGAGACACAACAGGCAGGCCTGGCGCAGCCCTCTGGAAGCCAGGATCGCCAGCGGGCTTCTCCCAGCCAAAAGAGCCGAGGGCAGCGGGTGAGGGCAGGACCCGGTCTGCTCAGACACTGGGGCACGAGGGGCCTTTCTGCACCTGAGAGCTGGTTTTGGAAACCCAAGCAGGCAGAACAGCGTGGCCCCCGAGGCCTCTGCAGTAACAGTGGAGTCCCGCATGGGCCACACGCAGGGCAGAGGGGAAGGTGGGACGGGGAAGCACTCACAGCTCTGAACGACGCATCCAGGGGCCAGTGGCCGAAGCAGTGCTGCAGGAAGAGGTAGAGCTTCTGCTGGACAAACCTCGGGACAGCAGCCCTGCAGGGGAGGGGGGTCACCTGCTGCTCACCCAGCACCTCTGTTAGCGAGGCTCAGCTCTGCGGCTGGAGAGCGCTGGGCACCCCTGGAGCTAGACCCACTCTTCAGAGAGGAAACTGACGTCAGAGAGGGTAAGGAAAGTCCCAAGGACACACAGCACGAAGGTGGCCAAGCCAGTATGGCTCCTGCGTGCACCTGACCTCAGCTCTACACAAGTCACCCGCTCAGCAGGCCCCAGTCAGGCCGGGAATCAGGCCCGGGTCCCTGCCCTTCTCCTGACAGATGGGGGGTGGGGAGCAGACTGCCATAGTGCCGAGCTCCCACTTCTGCTGCCCCTGCAGATGAAGGGACAAGAGAGCAGCAGGATGGGGCCCCTCTCTGGCCAGCGTGGCTCTTTGCACTGCAGAGGGCAGGGCTGCAGGGAAAGGCCTGGAGAGCAGCTGCAGCCAGGGGCCAGCAGCTGGAGGGGGGGTGCAAGGAGACAGGCTTGAGAGGGGTCAGGGCTGCGCAGCCCCAGCCCTGCAGAGCCTCACTGCTCCCAGAGCCAGGACACCACCCCTCACCCTGCCCCATGTCCTGGGCAGAGGGGGCTGTGGGTGACACCTGGGCAGGGGGGAGGACAGGGAGGGTGATACGGCAGCTGTCAAAAGCCACAGGAGCCAGCCCATGGCCTGCACCCACCGTTTGAACTCCTCCAGGGGGCTGGTGGCGTGAGAGTGGGCGGAGGGAGAGGCCTGCTCCGGCTTCAGGCTGTTGGCAAAGGCGTGTAGATGCTTCAGCAGCAGGCGCACCACCAGCACGTGCTCCTCGGTGGGCGTGAACGACTCCTACCATGGAGGAGGATGAAGAGGAGGAGGAGAAGGAGGAGGAGGAGGAGAAGAAGTAGGGTGTCAGGGCCCAGGGAGGTCTGCAGCGTCCCAATTGCTCAGCCCCCAGGTCCAATCACATGCGCCCCTGGGCTGGTCACTCTGCTCCCTGACAAAAGGCACGAGCCAGGCTGGGAATGGGGCCAGTCCCAGGGCACCACTGTGCCTGGCACCCAGCATTCACACTGCTTGGTCTGAACTGAGGCCAGCACCCCAGGTTGGGGGAGTGCTTGGCTGGGTGCCTGCAAGACCCGCCCCCCTGTGGAGGGCTCACTACGATAGGCAAATTTGCAAAGTGCTTCCCAGCCCCGCTTTTGCACCACCCTGTACCCTCGGGGGTAGCACAGGTCATGGTCCACAAGGCTGTGCCCTTGGGCACTGCTGCCTATCCTGGTCCTCAGGGTGCGGGGCAAGCTGGCATCTGCCCCCAGCTCTGAATCCAGGCCCTCCCGCCTGCCTCCAAGGAGTGTGCAGAAAGCTCCCTGGGGCCACAGCTTCTCCCCCCTCCCCTCCTAAACACACCTAGATGGGGGCTCAGCCGAGAGGAGCCCAGGCGTCACTGCCTCTGTTGCCCATGGACACCATCAAGAGTGTGGGCCTAACTTTTAATTTGCAGGACCTTAGAGACCCAGATCTGAGATGAAGCCTGTCTGCCAGCTGTGGGAGTGAAGGTGGGAGCCTCGTGAGTGGACTGGGGCACAGGAAGTGTCAGGGGGTGGAGGCATGAAGGCAGGACCCTGAGTCTGGGCAGACACAGACCTCTCCTCACCTGTGTATCAGCCCTTTAGACCTTAAACACATTTGCAACGCCGAGGCCAACACAGAGCCTGGCCCCCTGCCACACCCCGATATGCAGCAGCCCCCACACAGGCCACTGCCCACAGCACTGTCAACTCAGGTCTCCCCGCCATGAAAACACCTACACACATGCAGGTGACACAGCCCACGGGTCAGGGGCTAAGTCTGAGGATGGAACTACAGGGTGGGAGGCAGTTTCTTCTGCTTGTCTGTATCTGTACGTGTTTGTGCAATGAATCTGCACGATTCTGAAGGAAGGAGAATAGCAGGGGACACAATACCCCCCAGCACTGACAGACTAGGGGAGCAGAGGGGCGCCAGTGCCAGGCGGTGAGGCTCCAGCAGGAGCCTTCTCCTGCTCTAGTCCCGATCCTGGTCCTTCAGTCCCACCGGCCTGGGATCCTGAGCCATGGTATCGTCCCTGCGGCTAAGAAGAGGGGACAGCACCCACACAGGAACTGTGAACCCACCTTCCCCTGCTTGAGCGAGCACCTGCTTCCGGGCCGTCCTGCAGAGTATGGAAGGCCAGGCCCTTGCTGCGCCCTGCCCAGCCACAGGAACCCTGCAGGCTATTTTCCCACAGGTTTCCAGGCCACACTCGCTCTCTTCCAACTCTGCACCCCTCCTGGGTCATATTCTCATGTGGGGCCCTGGCCACAGTTGCACTTGGCCTCCACCTGCTCACTTTTAAGGAAGTGTCCACAAAGCTCCTGCATTTCCCATGAGGTGCAGCCTCACTTGCCACCTCTCCTGCTGGGGGTAGGGGGGCGGGGAACAGAGCCAGATGCTTCCCCAGGACAACGTCCCTCCCTCCTGAGCCCTCCGACCCTCTCATCTTGTGCTCAAATTCACATTCAACTGTTGTGTGCTCCCTCCCAGGTTGGACTGGACAGACCTCAGGCCAAGAGCACAGCTCTACGTTTCTGCATCTCTCACAAGTTAGCTAACTCTGTTGTCCCCGAAATGCTGAACAGGTCTGAACTCCACTTCACTGACCTCAAGTCTGTCTCCACACTTGTCCTTTCAGCCCAGGCAGACCTCGATCTCCATGAGGTCACAGCCTGCTCTCATCTGCCTTGGGAAGAGTCTATGAGTGGCAAAGGCCAGCCTGGCTGGACTGTCAAGGGCTGGCAGCCTCTGGGGGCTGTGGGGCACAGCTCCTGGTGCTCCCCACCCCTCTGCCTCACATGCAGGCTAGGGCCACTCTGAATGGGGCAGACCCCACACTACCCATAAGTCCCTGGGCCTCAGCATCCTCAGCCACTTCCTAAGCACCAGTCCCTGCCGCTCTGGTTGAGCCAGGCCAGTGACTATTTTAGTTTCCTCAAAGTGGGGCCAAGCATGGCGCCCTCCAACACCAGAGAACTTGTGACACCTCCACTGGCAGAAGGATCGGCCAGCCAGGGCCATGTGCCCCTTGCTCCATCACACAGCCACAGACCAGGTGAGTCTATAAATCTGAGGGCTCCTCCCAGCACACGGGCTTCACCAGAGTTGGAACAAGCCCTCAGAATCACCCACAGCTGGCCCTGGCCAGACCCTCGCCCGGCCACTGTGCTGATGCACGCTCCGTGGTTTACCACGGCAAGAGCAAGGGAACAAAATGAGAGCAGCCAGTACTTGGTAGGCGTGGAGGGCCTGGAGGCTGGGCTGCGCAGGGCTGTGGAGGGCGCTGGAGACACTGAGCCGGTAGTGCAGAACCTCCAGCTGAGACAACAGGACAGAGACGCCAGAGAAAAGGCAGGGAGAGTAGAGGACAAGAGGATGGGTGGGGAAGGGGAGAGATGGACAGGACAAGGAGGGGAAGTGGGGGGAGAAAGAGAACAGTGAGAACAGCCCAGAAGTAAAAAGAAGAAACAAAAAACAAAAGACAAAAACAAAAGCACGGTCAGTGACAACCCAAATAAAGAGAGTCCTGGCAGCCTCAGGCCAGCACACCACCCTTGTTGGAGGCCCAGATGGGACTCTCGGCAGGCAAAGCCATGGCCTTTTAGGCCAAGGGACAGACAGACCCTCAAGATCACCTGGAGGCCCCTCGATGTCACTTGGTCCTAAAGGCCTCTCCCATTTCACGAGGTTGGCCCAACTCGCTGCACTTCCAGAAGGGACCCAACCTCCCAGCCGACCCTGGGACCATACCCTGTGTGGCACATGCACCCCACAGCATACCAGGAGCCCGGGCCTCTTGCTGGGACACGCTACCAGCCACCAAGGCCCTGAAGGCCATTAGACTCAGAAAAGAAATTTTAGGGAAGCACATTATGGAAGGAAGACTCTGCCCAGAAAAGAAAAATATCTGATTTATTGGATTTCCCTAGATTATCTTAAGAAATTGACCAAATCAGCATGGGACAGATCAACTTCTATGTGTGTAAAACCCAATTAGTATCCCCTCTACGAATGACTCTGAGAACTGAGATGACGGGACAGGATCCCGAGGACAGCACAGATAGCAAGTGCAGGCTCGGCCGGCCGGGCCCCACCCCACCTCCACAGCCTATGTTCTGGCAATCAGTGGAGGTGCTGTGCTCACCGGTTCTAACTGTGGGAAGAGCCTCTCCTACCTCACCAGGATCCCCTGCCCTCCAGATGCACCTGGTTCCGCAGGGCAGGAGCCTCCAAGAATCCGACCACACACACTCAGAGGCAGCAGGAACCCTGAGGCTGGGACAGCCCAGGACACAGGGAGACAATGCAGCTAGCATGCTGTCTGGCCCCCAGCCCCACCCCCTAGCTCGCTGCCATGTGGAGACCTGCAGAAGCACCCTTAGCCAAGCGCAACCCAGAGCCAGCCCAGCACACATGCTGCCCTGCAAGGGCTCTCCCTCCTGGCCGAGCAGCACACTCACTGGGCTTCACACAGGAAGGTCAGAACGCACTTGCCAGATGCCAAGGAGACACACAGAGCAGGATGGGGAAGGAAGGAGGAGAGCAGGGAGGCATCTCCCCTCATAGCTTTCCTCCCTGCCAGATCCCCAGAAGGGCTTTCCTGGGTGGCCCTTAAAAGTAGGCATGTTCCAACTCGCTCAGAAGACATGAACAGACAGGAAGACAACGCAGCAGAGTGGCCCCTACACATGTAAGGCCGAGCCCCGTGCACAGGGCTGAGCAAGCATCTTAGGCCCAGGGGAGAAGCAGGGCCCAGGGAACCAACCACAGGGATGCCCAGTGTCTACATCCGAGGGCACAGCCAGGAACATGCAGCAAGTCTGCTGGGAGCAGGGAGGGTACCGCAGGCTCTTTGTGACTCGAGGCCCAGGGTGGAGATGTGGGGTACCCTGTGCTATGAGAGAGCAGGGGGGTTGTGCCCCAAGTGTCCACACAGCAGAGAATACAGCTACACACCTGGCTGCAGAGACTCTGCAGCAAGAGTGGGGAGCAAGCTAGGGAGACCCACGGCTTCTCCCCAGAATCAGATGAAACCTTACAGGACACCCTTCTCAATTTAAACTCATCACCCACGGATTCTTCATTCCGAAGGATGCCTTCAAGAATTTTGTCCAGCAGCTTGAGCTATTGCAGGGAGTGTGGCTCTAACTGTGGAGGATCTAAGCACACCCTGCCACCGTTTTACTCTGATTAGTGCGTTGGGGTGCTGGCCCCAGGAGTAGTGATACCAGCACAATTCCAGGGACTCTGCCACCTCCGCAAATGAGCGTACTGCCCAGGGTGGGAGCAGAGAAGAGCAAGGAAAGGGAAGGCAGGCTGCATGCAGTGGGGCATTGGGCCCAACCCACCACGAAAATGGCTCTGGAAGAGCATGGGCAGCAAAGGAGGCTCAAGGTTACCATGGTAGATGGGGGCTGCCTGGGGCTGCCACCTCACTGGAAAGCACAAAGGCACTGCTGGTGGTACAGGGGACTGACTGGGCCGCAACTCACAGAGGCACCTGCAGCTCCTCTGCCCCCACAGCAAGAGCATCACAACCTCAGGCATTCCTACTGCCAGGGAGGGGGCTCTGGAAGCCACACAGAGAGGATCCCTGAAAGGACAGACCTCAAGGCCCCTCAAGTGCCCACCTGTCAGGAAGCAAGACTCCCCAGAACTGGAGAACACCCACCTTTTCTTTGGCATCTGAGGGGTGGATGGTGGGACTCTGCTCCCACCATCCAGCCTGCAAAAACTAACTCAGACTGAGGACAAGAAGTACCAGGTGTACCAGGGCCAAAGGCAGGGATGGGAAGAAAAACTGTAGAAACGTACCTTGGCATGAGGGGACTGCATTTTTTGGTACAACTCCAAAGAATAATGATGAAGCCACATTTCAACAAAAACCTGCAAAAGAGCATTAGCTGATCAAATCTTTCTGACAACAGTGCCAAGACCATTCAACGGGTAAAGGACAGTCTCTCCAACAAATGGTGCTGGGGAAACAGGATATCCACATGCAGAACAATGAAGATGGACCCTTACCTCACACTATATATAAAAATTAATTCAAAATCCATCAGCAACCTATGAAGAGCCAAAACCATAAGCTCTTAGAAAACATGGGAGAAAGGCTTCATGACATTGAATTTGGCAATGCTTTCTCAGCTATGATATCAAAAGGACAAATAACAAAAGAAAAAAAAAATAGAGAATTGAACTTCATCAAAATCAAAACTGTGGTACACCAAAAGACACTACTGACAGAGCGAAAAGGCAGCCCACAGAATGGGAGAAAACAGCTGCAAATCATGTATCTGATAAGGCAGTGACATCCAGAATACATAGAGAACTCCTGATACTCAGCAATAAGAACACAAACAATCTGACTCAAAACTGGGCAAAAGACCTGAATAGACATTTCTCCAAAGACGACATACAGATTGACCACAAGCACATGAAACAATGCTCAACCTCACTAATCATTAGAGAAAGGCAAATCAAAACGACAAGCTATCACTTCACACACACTAGGGTGACTATGATCAAGAAAAATAACAGAAAATAACAAGTATTGGTAAGGAAGTGGAGAAACTGTCACATTTGTGCACTGCTGGTGGGAATGTAAAATGGTGTGGCCACTATAGAAAACACTATGGTGCTTACTCAAAAAATTAAACATACAATTACCATATGATCCAGCAACCCAACTTCTAACTGTATACCCTGAAGAACTGAAGGCTGGATCTCTAGTTATTTGTACACCCATAAGCAGTGTTAGTCACAACAGTTAAAAAGTGGAGGCAATCCAAGTGTTCACTAGCAGGTGAACAAATAGACAGAATGTGGTATGTTGAACCTTCGGGACATTATGCTAAAGTGAAGTAAGCCATTGACACAAAAATAAATACTCCACAGCCTAAATAAAACTCTAGATATAAGCACCTGAAGTAGTCAAATTCATAGGAAGAGAAAGTAGATTAGTGGGTGCTAGGGGTCAGGGTGGGGGGAATAGAGAGTTGTTGTTTAATGGGTACAGTTTCAATTTCACAAAATAAAAGGTATTTTGGTGATTAGATACACAAGAACGTGAATGTACTTAACACTGCTGTGCACTCTTAAATGCTTAAGACGATAAACACCATGCTGTATATATTTTATAATTAAAATTGGCCCAAGAAACGAAAACCTCCAATTCTTCCATGCAAGTCTGTGTCTTGGTCATCTGCCTTCCTCGCGGGCTGACACAACCCGAGCCCACTGCAGCCGGGAGCTGCCTGAGCCACCATGGTCCCCTGTGAACAGAGGTGATGATTCCTACCAGTCTGACGTCCCAAGGCTGCTGTGAAAATAACATGGAGGTTTCAAAAAGCACAGTATCCTACACGCTAGGAGTCATGTGGGAGGTAGGAGAGGCAGAACCCCATGCGATCCATGTTCCATGCTCTCACCAGCAATGCTGTGGTTACCAAGTCAGCCCCAGGATCCAGGTCAAAACCAGCTGAATCTCCAATGTGTGCTCAGAAGACAAACCAGGGCCTGGGAGGTGGCTCAGAAGAGCAGGACTGGTCAGTGAGTGAGCCAGCCCATGCCTGTGTGAGAGGCTAGCGCCCACAAGCACAAACAAGGGTCTCTGCCACCTCCCATTTGGATGCCCTGACACGCAGAGCTGGGGGCTCCCTGCCAATCAAGGGGGAGGTACCATAGGCCCCTCACCATCCAGCATGATGAAAATGCTGCTGGGCCAGGGCTCACTACCCACATGACAGCGAGCACACGACACATCTTGAATAACACGGAAGGAAGTCAGAGGGGCAAGGTGCAGTGGGGACAACATTTACACACATCCACTGGAAAGTAAAAGACTCTGCAACAATTATGTCACCACAGGCAAAACCAAACAAAACTCCCAAGGATAGGAGTCCTGGGATGAAAAACATTGTCAATGACATTTTCTTCTCATCTGTTCTCTAAATGTCACAGAAGGAAAACACCAACAGTTTAGAAACCCCCCAGGCTGAGGGGCCGTCTCTGGGACTCTGCCCACAGCCCACGTGGTGGATGGCGGCTGAGCAGTTCACTTTGAAACAAGCAGAGACCAATGTCCTCTATGCTCACCTGGAGCAGAGTTTCTGACCTCCAGATCTCATGGGAGGCAGGGTCTGCATTCACAGACGTCTGATGGGAGATGTGTCGCTTCAGGAGGCTGGTGTGGTGGAGGCCATAGGAAGCAAAGGACATGGCTGGGGTCCTGAAAGAGACACAGAAACAGGGCTCCCACCCACTGGCCAAGCCAAGGGCAACGTGAACAACAAAATCAACAAGAGCAATAATGAATTATAACCTGTTAATCACATGACAACCGCCAGGCCCCTACTGATATTACTTAAACAAATAAATGGGGAAGAGAAAAGTCTTCCTTATCATAGAGTGCCCACTAATACCATGTAGGAGGGATAAAATTAAGAGGCTTGGGTCCTGTAACTTACTCACATGGACCAGGAAAAAAAAAAAACATATTTAACAAATGCCCTCAGAATGTGGAGAGCAGGGTGGGGTGTGAGGGTTACGGGGTAAGAGAGGTTGCCCAGGTGGCGGCAGTGGCCAGCGACCCTGACAGATTGGTGAGGCTGTGGGCGAGTAGGACTTAGAGGTGGGGCTGGTTCCGTCCTCTCAAAGGCAGAATTTAGCTACCCCACTCATGTGTGAGTTCTGGGGAAGGGCCTGGCCTGCACATGCCAGCAGAGGTCGGTGAGCAGAATCTGCAGGGACACACAGACATGCAGCCCCCCAGGGAAGGAGATGGGCCATGAGGTTCAGGAGGGTCAGAAGAGCACAGGCTGCTGCCGTCAGGGCAGGAGGGTCTTCTGGGGAGTGGGCCAAGAGGCCTCCAATAAGGGCCCACCGAGGCCCCAGAGTAGCCAGGCAGGAGGCCCCCCAGTGCCACCCCCTGCCCCAATACCCTACAGTGTCAGGCTCAGGCTGCTTGGCCTGACAAAAGCTCTTCATCCCAGGGCATTGTACTCAGGCCAAGACCCGGACCAGGGGTCCACACAGATTCTTAACATTCTCTTTTGTCATAGACAACCCTTCCGGCCTGCCCACCGCTCAGTGTGGGGCTGAGCTGAGACACAACCTGCAGGGAGGGCTGCTCAGAGTAGAACAGAAGCCTGTTACCACACCACAGTGAGGCCTCAAGGAAGCCAGAGACCCGACAGCTTCAGTGACAGCCACAGACACCAAGAACTAAAACACAGATGCTCCCTCACCCTGTCCTCAAATCCGTGCTTGGACAGCTGGGGTTGGGGAGTGAGTCATAAGAACAATTGGGGAACCTTGGAAAAGGGTGGCACCACTGTCCCCATGGGTGATGTCACTGACCAGGCCACTCCCTTAATGGCCAGGGCGGCCTTACCTGGGAGCTGGTGAGGCGCTAGCCCCCCCTGGGCTGGAGGAAAGTGGTGGGGGCACGCTGCCTTCAGTGGGCAGGAACCACGACAGGTACCTGTCCACCAGGATGAAGTAGGCACAGTCTGAAGTACGGACGTGGAGGGACACAGGGAGTGGCTGGAAAACCAAGCTTGTCGTCAGTGTGGGTTCTGGGCCCTGCCCAGATGCCAAGAGCCCCACAAGCTCAAGGGAGCCCTGGGCCTCAACCACGCCCCTCCCAGCAGGCACTGGTGCAGCCAACTGCACTCAGAGGCGACCCTTCCATACCTTCTGAGTGATAAGGCTCAGGGCAAAGAAGAATATATAATACTCGAACGGATCTGATGGCAGCGTCAGGGGCAAACACACCACAGAGTTGTTGGGCCACCCCGGCACCATGTGCTGAGCCACCCCCGGCCTCCCCACCACAGGGCCACTAAAGGATACTGAGGGCCAGGTTCAGGCCAAGGCCTCCGGCTGGGGGAAACTGGACCTTGTTGTGGTACAGAGGGCTGTCAGGGAGGACGCATTCCTGGATGGATGCTTTTACAGGGCCCTGCACAGAGAGGGAGAGAGGCTTGCGGGCAGTGCCCCACACACACTGCAGCCCTTTTGGAAGGTTATTGGGGAAGGAACCTGCCGTGGGCAGTGTTGGAGCATAAGAGCCTTTGCTTAGGGTCTCTCCCATCATCCTCACAAGAATCTGCAAACAGCAAGGCCAGCAGCTGAGTGCATTTTTGACCCCCATCTCTTTTGCCTCGCGTACCCCTGAGAAAGGCACGCTGCAATTTGCCCCTGGAAGATGTGACTCAGAAGAGCAAAGCAACTGGTCACATGGCCCCATGTGACCCTCAGCCAGGAGTACACCAGACAGCATGGCAGCTTCTCCACTGGCAGAGCTTGGGATGATCTTTAATTATCAGTAGCTGTTGCAGTTCTAATTTGTGGTGCCTTCTGGACTCTGAATAGCCAATGTGGCATTCTCCTCTGCCCACTGTCACAGGGCCTCTAAGCCCTCTTAGCCCCTGCCCACCCACCACCATGGCCACTATGCAGGACCAGCTGTCCCCAGCGCCACTCTCAGAATCACGGTTTACTTACAGGCAGGTAGGAGACGGGAAAGTCAAACTTATAGTCTTCAGCTTGAAGTTTATAAACCAACTTCATCATTGGGCCACTGAATATAAAATTAAATAAATAAACAAAAACAGAGCAAATGAACTACAAACTGCTTTAGACTTGGGTCTTGCTCTGTAGCCCAAGCTAGAGTATGATGGTTCATTCATACTTCATTGCAACCTCAAATTCTTCAGCTCAAGTGATCCTCCTGGCATAACCTCCCAGGTAGCTGGGACTACAAGCACACATCACCGTGCATGGCTAATTTTTTAAAATTTTTGTGTAGAGATGGGGTCTCGCTATGTTGCCCAGATTAGTCTTAAACTCCTGCCCTCAAGCAATCCGCCCACCCAACCTCTCAAAGTGCTAGGATTATAGGTGCGAGCCACCACACCCACCTTTTGATTAAGAAACAGACTGATTTAAAAATGAGATCACCCTGAGGAAGCACCTAGTCCTTCTAAGGAGACAAAACTACCTACCCAGGATCTAGAAATTCCATGGCGATGCTATACTCCACAGGGTTCAACCGTCCTTGTAGGCAGCGGAGGTTCCAGCCAACGAGAATGCCATCTAGACTGCCGAAAATGCTCTCCACCAGCCATGGGAAGACGGCATGCAGCTCCTGAAAGTGTGAGGCTGTGGGCAGGTGCCCACTTCTGCCCCGGCTCAAATCCTGCACTCTGTCCTACCCACTCCTTCTGAGAAGGTCACACCACCCTGGTAGAGACCCACAGGGACAGTCCTGTACCCACAGGAACCCTGGTACAGCATGCCAATGAGAAGAGTAGCTTTGGATTCTTCTGCTGGGGTTGCATGGTATACTCAGCACCACTGCTTTAGACTTGTGTCAGTTAAATCAGTCAGCCTATAATTAAAAGACTTTTTTAAATGTCAGAAATTTCTGAACTAAAGAGAGCTCTATTAAAAAGGGTGGCAACATCTTTTCTCAGAGTGAAGCCCCTGAAACATAATTGACCGGCTGCCATTTGGTATTAACTCTTTGTCCAGGCCACCTTCCTGGGATTGACGCTTCCAGGTGTGATTTAAACACTTATTTTCAGTTTTTGCATTAGGGTCTCTCAAACTTGGCACTATTGACATTTTGGGCTGGATATTTCTTTGTTGCAGGGGGCTGTCCTGTGCACTGCAGATGTTTCCAGCATCCTTGGCCTCTGCCCACTAGAGGCCAGGAGCATATATCCCATCTGCTGCTCCCAGTGGTGACAACCAAAAATGTCTCAGACATTGCCAAGTGTCCCAGAAGAACAGAAGCACCTGTGGTCCAGAACTGCTGGTCTACACATTCACATAAACGTGTCCGTAAATATGAGTCATGATATCACAGAGGTCAGGCCTCTGTGCCTCAGAGGAGGGAATTGGTGACTATGATAGTTTTCCAGGAAAGACATGCCCCAAAGAGAGACCCCAGCAGATCTGTACCTTTGCTGGGAAATCCTCAATGACTTTAACCAAGTCTTGGCACCGCTGTGCAAAGGGCTTATTTATACAGTCAGCTTTCAGGCTGGCCTGGAAAACAGAACAAAGGGAAAAAACTGTGAGCGTATTCACTCTGCAGCTGTTGGTGGTATTTTGGCTCAAGTCAAAACAGAAATCCAAGCAAGGTGTGTCACTCAGACATACAGCCACTGCCTTATCTCCAGGGGACAAGGGGTCGTGTGTGTGCCAGTGGCCCAAAGGATGCCTCTAGAAGAGAGGCTGCAGTTCTGTGCTCGCTAGACCTGCAGTGCTTCCCGGCACCCTTCTGCAGGCGGCCAGTTACCTCAGAGCGTTGCACATAAGCAGAAGAAAAGAACTGACTTCCGCTGATCCACAAGCATGGAGTCAGCCCCAGGTTCAGCCGGCAGCAGCAGAGGACCCGCACAATGTAGGGCACCTCTCGCAGACCACAGCAAGCCCACTGGGTTTGCACATGTGAACTGGAAAGTTCCCACCTGACTGACTACCCGTGATTACACAGCCATGATCGTGAGAATGTCCATCCAAATAAGGGCACAGCACAAGCCCTCTTAACTGAGCTGGGCCTTAATCAGTAGTGAACCTTCTGAACTCGTGCACTTAAAACACAGGGCAGGCTCAAATGACAGATGGTTTCAGGCAAGTTGACACTAGTCATGAAGGCAATGGATAGGCTGGACAACATTCAGGACAAGGAAATGTACCTGAGTTCATAGGATGTGGGGAAAGCACCCTGACTACACAGAGAAAAGAGGTCTCTGTGCAAACAGATTAAGATCAGGAGGAAATACCCAAATTTCCACCTGCAGGGCTTTCCCAAGGATAGCTAAGGCCTTGCTTACTTCCAAAGGAGGGTAGATTTCACAGGGCTGAGTAAGAAACAGAGACCTGAGCTATCAGGACACAAGTCAGACCTATTGGCTCTTGTGGGGCACAGCCAGGAAGAATGTTCCCCCAAAGGAATGTTTACAAAAAGCATCTTCTGGGAACTGAAATTGGGAACCTTCATCTCAGACATTTGTCTCATACCTAACTTGTCAGCATGTTAACATTTAAAGTGCAGTCTTAGCCACCCCAGCACAGCAGGGCCTTTCTATTTTTCACTGATAACAGTTATGATTATTAATTATTAGAACACTCCATATCTGCATAATGGTTTACAGGGCAGGAACATACATCCTTTTCCTTTGCTCCTCTTCCTCATACCCTGGGGAGTAGGGACAATAGCACTTGAACCAACTTGTCTTATAGAGAAGAAAACTAGAGCTCAGAGCATGAATAACCCCAAGGTCTTGCAGTAATAAGGAGGCAAACTCAAGCTGAAGGATTCTAACCCCAATTCTGGCATTATTTCCATCACACGCCCCTCAAAAACAACCAACAGGCAATTCTTCAAGTCAGTGGAGATAATTCTCAAGGCCCTCAGCTATGCAACTGTTGTCACACTGACACCCATGCGGGCAGTTGATATTTACCAATAGGAAGCTGGGTTGCTGCAGATGAGGGAACGCCATAGCAGCCTCCAGTGGAGCATCAAGAATGGCCACCTTAGCAAACCACTGTGGAAAAACAAAGATGAAATCTCAACATCTGCCACACAAGAGAATATGTAGTTTTATGATGCCCAGAACATCTGTGTAACTCAACACACAATGTACTGCCCACTGCAAATTCCCATGTTTTAGTGTGGACACCACACCTGGCTAAACTTTTTCTTTTTTCAGATAGGGTCTTACTATGATACTCAGCTCTGCCAAACTGCACCAGGAAAGGTGCTGAGGTGGCAACTGGCAGCCTGTGTGGAGGCAGAGCAAAAAGGCTGGGGTAAAGAGACCTTGTACAGGTAGTGGAGGGGATTGAGAGGAGACGAGAACCTCTGCTAATTGACAACAGGAACATCTCCCAGGTTTTTTCAATTCTTGGTTTTAAGGAAAACTTAAATAAAACGCCTCATTTCTGACCAACCTGATAAAGAAAACACTGCAAAATGCTCAAAGCAGCATAACATCAGGGACTGTTTGATAAGGGCAAAGGGCAGGGCTTTACAGTGAAGACGTGGAAGCGTCTCTTTGCTCAGAGGAACCTTCCATAGGCAGCGGCCGAGTGAGGCCCAGAGGCCTCTAACTGGGGTTCCTAAGGGAGGGCAGTATCTCCACACCCCTCCGACCCTGCCACGGCGACACTCCCCCATCACACCGCTCCCCGGCCTGCGCACCAAGCGTCCCCCTCCATCCCCTTCCTTCAACAGCCTGGTTCTTCGGGAGCTGCTCGGGACCCTACGGTTTCTTCTGGGAACCGCAGCCCTCAGGCAACACCGGTCATGCCGAGGAAACGGTGTCACTGCCAGGGCCTGCCTCTGGGTGCTCCCTGAGAAGCAGCAGCATGCCCTGACTGTCGCTCACAATTGTCTTGTTTAGTAGCTGTCGGGAACCCCTACTGCAGATGAGGAAACTGAGGCTCGGAGAAGCCTAGCCACACAGGGGGCGAAGTCGAGCCAGGACCCGCACTCGCACTTCCTCCCGCGCCGCTTGCTGAGCCTAAAACTCGACCTTAACTCGGCACTGTCCTTCCCTCGACTCGCTCCGTTAACCGAGCTCGTACCGGACGGGCGAGCGAGCCGTGCGGGAAGGTGGGATAGAGGCACGGCGGGAGGGCTCAGCCGGGACCCTCAATTCCCCCGCCTCCCGGCCAGGGCAGAGGGGTCAGGGCCCGGCCCGGGTTCCGGGGCTCGCGGAAGCCGCTGGGGCGCGGGGGCTGTCCAGCGCACGCCTCCCGCTACTCACCTGAGGGACCCACAGCGCTGCCCGCCTCAGGGATGGAAACCGCCATTCGGCCACCCGGCGCCGAAATGTCGTCATCAAGCTGCGTCTGACGTCACTCCCCCTGGCCCGGCGGGAAAAGCGCCCCTACCTCTCTGCAATGCTACCTTAAAGGCGCCTGCGCAAAGCGAAGTGCGGCCAGGTATTGGGGTGAGGGGGATGGGCCGTCGGTGAATGCGCGTGCGTAGTGGCGGCAACTGCGCCCCATAACGGCTGTGCTCACGTACTTAAGCCACGGCGAGGAGTGCGCGTGCGCAAAAGCGGAAGCTGTTGCCTAGGGCTCTCGACGAGTGCCCCCTAGCGGGGAAACGGCGCAGAACACGGCGGCCTTGTGGCGAGCGCCGGTCTCCGCCAGCCGCTTATGGAGCGCCCGGGGTGTGCCTGGCACTGCGCTGGGTGCTGCACCCCAAGCGGGCACGACCAGTGCAGCCCACGAGGGACGCCCTGACCGCCGGGGAGCGGGCCTCTGCGTCCGCCACGGCGCCCGCGACGCCCAGCACGCCGCCCAGCGCACGGCGGGCGCTCAGTAGACGTCAGGGGGTCGGATGACGGCGTGGACGCGACGCCGGGCCGGCGGGGCGGGGCGCGCGGATGGCGGCCGCGGGCGCCGGGTCTGGGCCGGGGGCGCCCCCTGGGCTGGAGGCGACGCGGCAGAAGCTCGCGCTGCGGCGCAAGAAGGTGCTGAGCGCCGAGGAGATGGAGCTGTACGAGCTGGCGCAGGCGGCGGGCGGCGCCATCGACCCCGACGTGTTCAAGTGAGCGGGCGGGCGGGCGCGGGGTCGCGCTCGACGGGCCCCGGACCCTTGCCCGGGCCTGCGGGCCTGGAAGAGCCTCCCGCCCGAGTCGGGCCCTCGGGGAGGCCTGGTCCGCTTCGCGGGGGCCTCACCGCGCGTGTTTGTTCTCGCCAGGATCCTGGTGGACCTGCTCAAGCTGAACGTGGCCCCGCTTGCCGTGTTCCAGATGCTCAAGTCCATGTGCGCCGGGCAGAGGCTGGCGGGCGAGCCCCAGGACCCTGCGGCCGTCGGTCTGCCCGCGGCGAGCGCGTCTGAGACTCGAGGTCAGAGCTGGGCCGGGCGCTGCCTGCCGGGGGCGGGCGGGAGGAGGGCCGGCCTGCCCTCCGTTTGCTGAGCCCGCCGGGGCCCATCCAGGGGCCTGCCTTCGTTGCTACCCTTGGGAATGCGCGTCCAGCTCAGGTGGACGCAGAGTGGGTGCCCAGAGTGGTCCACGCAGGCTCTGCCTCAGCCTCTGCCGCCTCTTCGGTCATGTCTTCGTTCCACAAACACAGGAATAAAGAGAGCTTTGGTTCCTGTCTTGTGGCATTACAATCTCCAGGAAAGTGCTCAGGGAGCAGCACAGGTAGAGGTCTTCCTGCCACCCCCTCACCTGTACCCCAGGTCCTGCAAGCAGCTTCCGTCTCAGGATCGCAGGTGGTGAGCGTGGCAGCTCCTGGCTGCGCTGGAACGCACGGAATTCCTGCCAGGATGCAGAGGCCTGAAGGGCTTTCTCACTCTCGAGTGTCCTAAGTAGGGCTGAGAGTATGCCACCAACGAGCCTGGGGTCCCTGCTCTAACTCATCATCCTTGCATGTTGCTTCTGCTCTGGATGCTATTGGAAATCCTCTGAAATGCAGCACAGCCTCCCAGGCAAATGGCAGGAGGTCCAGGGTGGGCTCCCTGCCAGGAAGTGCAAGGAGGACACTGGCACAGGCATCCTGGGGGTGGGGTCAGGGGGAGAGTGCCAGGGCCCTGAGTACCCATGTCCCCTACCCCTAGCAGCCCAGGCACTGGCGCTCCAGTGTCCTCACTGACCCTTGCTCTGTCTGCTGTTTGTGTCTCTCTCTGACCTCCAGAGGCCTCCTTTCTGTCTGCCAGGGGCAGTAGCCCCCCCGCAAGGCCCTCCCTTTCCTTGGGCCCACGGCCTGCGGCCTCTCCAGTTCTGCTCCAGGGCCCGGCTGCCGCGCAATCGCCTCTCTCTCCAGGCCCTGGTTCCCTCCGCTTCTCTTGCTGCCTGTTCTCTCCTTTCGCAGGTGGCGTTTACTAGCTTATCTCTTGGGGGTTGGTGCGCTCTCTTGTTTCCATGGAAACTGCAGTGTCCCCAGGAGGCCTGAGCCACGGGGCTTGGAGACAGGGCACAGTTTCTGGCTCGGTTTATCAGAGGCACAGTACTCCATCATTTCTAGAATGTGCAGTTGGGATGGGACCAACACCCCTGCACCCCAGAGGCTGACTCTGGTGAGTGAGATGTTCACCCTGGAAAGTGCCTTGACCCCAGGAGAAGGACAGCAGGTGGGGGGCAGCATGGTGTGCCGTGGTGAGCCCTGCCTTAGTGTGAGAACACCTCAGCCTCTTAGAAGCTGTCCCACTCCTGGACAAGAAGTTTGGAGGCTAAAGCGAATGCTCACATCTCCTCTGAGGCTCCTCTGCAGCACCATGTGCATGTCCCATAAGCCACACTAGGAAACAGAGGCCCCTTTCCTGCCTCATTCCTGAGATGGGGGTCCCTTCCGGGCATTGCCAGTTGAGGTGAGGCAGGGTGCCTAGAGCCACGTGTGGGAGCCCAGGGCTGCCTTGGTTGCTCCCTTGTCCACATCTGTTCCCATTTCGCCCATCTCCCTGCTCCAGGTGCCCCCTGGAGCTCAGGCCTGGGGAGGGGGAGAGGGCTGAGGGGCAAGTCAAGGTGGGGGTGGATGGACCACAGGCTAAGCGAGGAAGTGAGCGGTGAGTTTCCAGAGGGAGAGAGAAACTGGGAACACGGTCCTCATCACTCGAGGGGACATTGCCGCCCACTCAGTGGCTCTGGGTGCTAGGCAAGTTTTCGACACAGGGCGCAGTGGGCATGTAAGATGGGCTTGCTTGCTCTAGTGACAGAGGTGTCCAGGTAAAGACAGTGATGGAGATGGCAGGAGGTGGGCAGAGCCGCAAGGGCTAAACAGGGAAGGTAGGGGGCGCTGCAGCCCTGCCAGCTGGAGGTAAGAGGGGTGGGACAGAGGTGCCCAGCATGTGCTGTCCCAGTGCTGGTGGGACTGGAGTGGGAAGGGGGAGAGAGAGGAGGGCACGGTCCTGGGGGCTGGGGACCTCAGGAGTGGGAGCATGGGCATGGGGGTGGCGGGAGGATTGGGGTGCACCACTGAGTGAGCATGGGCTCCAAGGGAGGCGGGGAGGAAGCCTCCAGCACAAGGACAGGAGTGGCCTGGAGTGCTGGGCCCCTCAGGGTCGTTTGCTCCTCAAGGGCTCAGCCCTAGAGGCATAGCCCAGGCCCCCGTCCTGCTAGGCCAGGC
Source organism: Mirza zaza (assembly GCA_008750895.1). Classification (NCBI taxonomy): domain Eukaryota; kingdom Metazoa; phylum Chordata; class Mammalia; order Primates; family Cheirogaleidae; genus Mirza; species Mirza zaza. The sequence continues at coordinate 7,936 of VSMD01111740.1, read as the reverse complement.
GACAGAAGGCCAGGACTCAAGGCAGAGACCACCAGACAAGACACTGAGAGGTCTCTCAGGCCCAAGTGTCACAGCTTCTGACCACACAGACCTTGCAGCTACCCTGCTAATGGCAGGGTATGGGGTAGAGAAAACGAGGGGGATGTTGGAGTGACCCAGCTGGGGGGCGTGGTGGCCCTTGATTTCCCATAGACTCGTGTTGTGCAGTTGCCCCAGGCCATGGGCCAGCCCCACTCGGGCTTTGCAGTTTTGAGTTGTGCTGCTATAAACATTTGAGCGCAGGTGTCTTTTTTATAGAATGTCTTTTTTTTTTCCTTTGGGTAGATACCCAGTAGTGGGATTGCTGGCCCAAATGGTAGTTCTACTTATAGTTCTTTGAGGCATCTCCATACTACTTTCCACAGAGCTTGTACTAGTTTGCAGTCCCACCAGCAGCATATGAGTGCTCCTATCTCTCTGTATCCACGCCTCTGGAGAGCTGCAGCAGGAGCAGCCAGGTCATCTGGGTTCCTGTCCCCCAGGCTTCCAGGTGGCCCACTGGGACTACCACCAGCAGGCTCTTACACACAGCAGAGAAGGGGATATGAAAGACCCAGAAGCACAGAGGGGTGATGGTTGTCATAGTGAGGAGCTGGCATCATTTAGGGACAATTAAATTTTGCTGAGCGTGCTCTGTTTCAGTTTTGGGAGACTATACATTTTATTGTAAAGAGATGTGCCTCCAGAACATGTAAGATGTCCTTTGGTATGTGGAAGGCGTGAGTCTCACATGAGCTGTGCCACCTGATAGGGGAACCATGGGCCACCCATGGCTGGTGTAGCCACAACACACTGTGTGTAAGTACATGGTAGATGGCAAAGAATTGGTACAAAAGCAAATGCAGCATCTATTATTTGAGTTAATGTCCATTTTCTTTTTTAAAAAATAAGCAATAGGTGGGGCACGGTGGCTCACGCCTGTAATCCTAGCACTCTGGGAGGGTGAGGCGGGAGGGTCACTCAAGGTCAAGAGTTCAAAACCAGCCTGAGCAAGAGCGAGACCCAGTCTCTACTGAAAATACAAAGAAATTAGCCAGACAACTAAAAATATATAGAAAAAAAATTAGCTGGGCATGGGGGCGCGTGTCTGTAGTCCCAGCTACTTGGGAGGCTGAGGCAGCAGGATTGCTTGAGCCCAGGAGTTTGAGGTTGCTATGAGCTAGGCTGACGCCACGGCACTCTAGCCCAGGCAACAGAGTGAGACTCTGTCTCAAAAAAGGAAAAGAAACAATAGCTTACAATTCTTTTACTTTTTAACCTAGCTACTAAACAATTTAAAATTAGGTGTATAGGCCGGGCATGGTGGCTCACACCTATAATCCCAGCACTTTGGGAGGCTGAGGTAGGAGAATTGCTTGAGGCCCAGAGTTCAAGACCAGCCTGAGCACCATCATGAGACCAAGTCTCTACAAAAAAAAAAAAAATGTAAAAATCAGCCCAGCATGGTGGTGTGAGCCCGTAGCCCCAGCCACTCAGGAGGCTGAGGTGGGAGGATCACTTGAGCTCAGGAGTTCAATGCTGCAGTGAGCTATGGTCACACCACTGCACTCCAGCCTGGGTGACAGAGCAATACTTTTGTCTCTTAAAAAAAAATAAATAGCTACATGGTATTCCAGTTGGACAGAGTGGCTCCAGCACATTCACTATAAGCTTTTCCCTGCAGCCCCGACTCAGGGCTGTGGGTCGTGTGCATGTCCGGGGAGGAGTCGCCAGGCACATCTCCGTGGAGAAACACCTTCTCAAGAAGTGTAGACGCTGGGCTGGGCTGAGTTAGAAGTGCACATGTGCCCATCCATGTTGCATGTCTGTCCTGGTCACTACGTCTGTATGTGTTCTGGAAGCACTAATTAGGACCCTAGTGTATGCCTACCCAGAGAGGGCAGCTGTCCTGGCTGGTAACAGTTCAGGCCATCCTGGCCACCAGACCCTGCCAGCTGTCCTCGGGAGAGCTGGGCACTTTGCCTGAGAGCCAAGTTGGTTTCCACCAGGAGGGTTGGATACTGTGGAGGTTTGGGGGCAGCCTGCTATGCTGCCACCAGCCATTGTGACATTGAAGAGTTGACATGGTGACTTCCCTCATTGTTTTTGTTCCTTCCCTCTCTCAGTTCTCTCACCTCTCCTTTTTGTCCTGCCTTTGTTCTTTTCCTTGTTAATACTAATACTCACTGGCCCATGTTGCTGTGAGATGACGTTCCCACTGTGAAAGGACAAAGGCCACCCTGGGGACCAGTAGGAAGGGACAAATGTTCGTCCCCCCAGCTCTGCCCAGCAGTTGACAGGGGCTGTGGGTTGGGCTCACACAGGCCACACCAAAGGTAAATGGCAGACCGGGCCCCACCCCAGTCTGGCCCACTCCTCAGCTTCAGGGACCCCTGAATCACGGGAGGCCGATAGCCTGCTGCATTCTGAGTGTTGCTTCACTGGGGCTCACAAAACGCTGAGTGGCCACCGCTGTTTCAGGGGTCACAGTAGCGTTGATCTAGCAGCACATGAGGCAGGCTGCTGGAACATTCCAAGGGGCGTTGTCTGTCTTTGGCACTTAGAGGGCCCTCCAGGGGCAGGGCCTGGGCACATCACCTGTCTCTGCCCTCCCACCCCAACCACAGTCACTCTTCTGTCAGCCCCAGCCCCCAGACCAGCGGCCCCACCCAAGTGCCCAGCTGAGCAGAGCTGGTCCTGTAGCCCCACGCACAGTGCAGAGGCCCGAGTGGGGTTCCCCACTTATACCCCACCAACCACAAGAGCACGTGACTCCTAAAGTGTTCCAGGGTGGCTTTCTTACTGTCCCCTGTGGCTCACAGTTACAGTGGTGTCATGTTCCGGGGGTGTGGCAGCCCTGTCAGATTTAAAGATGGGCATTACATGTTCTTTCTACTTCCCTCTCATCCTTCTTGAGTTCCCAAGACGGACATGGTCATTGCACTGAGGGACAGTGGAGAGGAACCTCAGGTGTGCGGCAGAGCTGAAGGGACCAGATTCAGAGTCGGGCCCACAGCGGAGCTCCCCCTGCTGCTTGCTGGGGTCACCTTTCTGCAGCCCCAGGAAACGCCCTTCACCCAGAGGGGCGTTTGAGGCGTTTGGTCACCTGAGCACCCAGGGTTAGGCCAGCTGCCACAGCAGAACCACAGAAGGTCCAGTTCTGCCTGGCCCGGCCTGGTGGAGACACCGCAGGGTGATGGGGCCATGCACTCAGGGGAGGGGATCCTCGCCCACTGACCAGTGAGGACCAGAATAATGGCAGTTTGTACCAAAGGAAATGTGTGGTGACACTTCTCTGCTGTCTCCTTTTCATGAGTCACTGGTAGGCTGTGTTGGCTCAGCTTCACCCCACTGCATGCCCCCAGCTGTGCCCCTCCATGGCTCTGGGGAACCCTCATGAGTCTTTGTCAAGGGTGGGTGTGGAGCCCAGGGAGGCAAGGCAGGGGACAAGCAAAGGAGCTCTCAGGGTTCTAAGTGACACCACTGTAACCTGCTCCACCCCACTGGGCAGCAGAGATCTGCTCATTCTCTGAGCAAGAACTTTCCAGAAATTCTCATAAGGAAGGCTGCCTTTGCCTGTGGGACTCTGGGAAGAATTTATTTCACCATCAGTGTTGGGGAGGTGGAAAGTGAGCCAGAAGTGCCTCTGGAGGAGCCAGGGTCTGTGGTGCCTTCGACACAGGTGCCTCCGCTTGCTAAAGGTGACAGATGGTGAAGCAGAAATGACCTAGGGGACCGCTGAGACACCCCGCTGCATCTTTTCTCCAAGAATTCAGTTCCTCACTGCAGGCTCTTACACTAAACTTAATAAGATGCCGGGTGTTGTCTGGCCAAACCCTCAGTGGCAGGGGAGGCCCACAAAGGACCGCGCCAAACCTTCCAAGATGAGGCTGGTTGGAACTCCAGAGAAAGCAACACTAAACGTAGGGAGATTAGTGCAAAGTTTATCAGGATGTACACACAGGGGCCCCAGCATGTCCTCACGATGGGCATTGAGGGAGGGGTATTCTACCCAGGCAGGTCCAAGGAATGTAGCTGGGGACAGGGCCAGCTTCCATGTGTTTAGCAACATGGTTGGTCTTTCAGTGTTTCAGGCAACAATCGAAACACATTTATCATTGCCTGGACTATTCAAGGCCCCAACTCGGGTTCAAGCCTGCAGGGAAGACCTGCAGTTGGCCAGGTCACAGGGCATTGCCATACTGGTTTTTGTTCAGGACAAGGACAAATGGTGGGGACCTAGGGGACCCATGCCCTGGTTAGAGCCCACAGGGTGGACCCTGCCAGGTTAGAGCAGAAGAGAGCCCTGGCTAAGGCAGTCCACGTGAGAGGGACTGTGATGCCACAGGCAAGCCTGCTCTCCAGGCACATATTGTCCCCTATGGGGTCCTCTTAGACATTCTCACTGTTGCTATCAACACCCTGAGCCTGGGGGAAGCCACTCCTTTAAAATAAAGCTCTGGCCCAAGTGTGGTTACAGATCTTTCTGGCTATCTTCATTAAAAAAAAGTGTAAAGTAAGCAAATTATAAACCAAGGAAAAATCTAAACTGGTGGTTTTCATCCGAGTGTGACCATCTAGCAGTCAGAAGGAAAGTCTCAAGCCTCAGTGGGAACGCAATCATGAACTCCAGCAGCTAAACCCAAGAGCAAGAGGCTTGACCACCTTGTTTGCAGAATACTCTGATAGGTAGGAAAAATGTGAGAAAGAGCTTCCAAAATCAAAATCAGAAGCCTGCCTTAAGTACTTAGCAACTACTGTGCTTCCTCTCACAGTCTGGTCAGGGCAGCTTGGAGGGAGGGTCCAGTGTGATTGTGCACAGAGAGTATGGGGCAGCCAGCCCCTCCTCTGTGCTGGCATGGGGACTGGGGGCTGACCACGTACTTTGTACAGGCCAGGTGTGACCAGCAGGCTCTCCTTCCCTAAATGCACCTGTAGCCGAGGTGTTTTTGCAATGAGCTGTCTTCTGAGCCTCAGGACTTGGGGCTGATGTAGAGTCTCCAGCTGAAATGGCTTTGACAGAAACATAGATGTAAATCCTGCTCAGGGAGCCCAAGTACAGCAGGTATGCTGTGGTCACGGAGTTTGCCGCTCCTAACAACTGTGCTCTGTGTCTTCTCAGGGAGAAACAAAGGCAGCACCACGCTCAGTGGAGTGCCAGGCCTGGCAGAACGCAGCAGCCGGGAAGGACCCAGCCAGAGGATGCCCCGCCAGCCCAGTGCCACCAGGCTGCCCAAGGGGGGTGGGCCTGGTAAGAGCCCCACCCGGAACAGCTCCTAGGACTGGCAGAGACTTGGCACACCACAGGCCTGCTGAGGGCTCATCCTTCTGCCAACGGCTTTGTGTTGTTTCCTTCAGTTGGTAATAAACCTTTCTGAAAAATGGAGGGTCTAGATCACGTGTTCTCTATCACCTTTTGAACATATTAAGGCACAAAGACTCAGAATGAGTTCCTTGTGCTGGTCCTGGTTATGCTGCAGCTGAACTCACTGAGGGACTTAAACTTGATTCAACTCCCTGGACCTGATTTTTGAGTCTGAGAGAAAACATGTATTGGCAGGTCTTTTTATAAACAGATATCAACACTCTGCACTTGCAAAAGGTGTGGCTACGTCCACTGACGGTGCTGAGGGCAGCGGTGCTGTGTGTGCTCAGAGGGAGAATGCTACTGTCCACGTTACCCTGGGGCACTGAGGTCAGGATGAGCGTGTTGTGACCTGGGTGGGTCATGAATGCCACAGAGAGTTCTGTAACACTCTTTGCCCCTCAAAACATCCTGACACATATGACCCATAGCTTTAGGGACTTCCTGGGCAAACCCCATCCACAGACCTCGGATTTAAACACTGCAGTTCTAAGCCCTTACACTTCAGTCAGCATGTCCTAGCCATACAGAAGCCCCACAATGGCAAATGGAATGGAAAACCCTGACTCAGCTTCCCCAGAATTTGATAAATCTTTTTTTTAATTATTAAAACATTTTGTACTTTTTTCTTGAAAACAATTTATATTTTTCTTTTTTTTTTTTTTTTTGGCACCAGAAGAGCAAAGATGATAAATCTTTATAACTTGAAACCTTGGCTTTCCAATACCAAGTATTTCCTCCCAGTAAACTCACTTCGGCAGTGGCTCCTCAAATACGTCCACTAGCACTTGCACCCCAGCCCCTCTTCAGCAACGCAGCTGTCCTCAAAGGCTCTAGGACCCCATCCACTCCTATAGGCAGAACCAAGTGGCATGACACAGAGGTTTTGGTTTTGTACAGAAACTTTAATTGTAAACAACTTGAAAGCAGCCGTGCTGAGGGGTGGCTGGAGAGATGGGCACCTGCCCACGTGCCCCCTCAGTATTCTTCCCCTTCCTCAGCCTCGGCTTCCACGGAATCCACGCCCACCTCTTCGTAATCCTTCTCCAGAGCGGCCAGGTCCTCTCGGGCCTCCGAGAACTCCCCCTCCTCCATGCCTTCTCCCACGTACCAGTGCACAAAGGCCCGCTTGGCATACATGAGATCGAACTTGTGGTCCAGGCGGGCCCAGGCCTCGGCGATGGCGGTGGTGTTGCTCAGCATGCACACGGCCCGCTGCACCTTGGCCAGGTCTCCCCCCGGGACCACAGTGGGGGGCTGGTAGTTAATGCCTACCTGCCAAAAAGAGAACATTAAGTTAAGTTTATATTGGCCTCAGAAATGGTAGCTCATTAAAAATTGGAGCTGTGGGCCCAGTTCCAACAATGCCTTGTAAAAACTGGTCCTATATTTTCGTGGCAGTATCTATGATCATTTAATATACTATGACCCTGTAATTTCACTTTGTAAAGATTTATCTGCCCAAGAGCACAAATCTACATTTACAAAGATTTTTATGTATTTAGTTTGAAACAACTGTCTATCACAGGGAACCAATTAAATCATTCTACCACCTGGGAATGTGCTGTGGTGGTGACCCTTCCCTGTCCTCGTGAACAGATAGCAGTTGGCAGCACCTAGACACACACTGAGGGTCCGGGGGGTGGAAGCGGCAGGGACAAAGGTACAGGGGAGTTCACACCCTGATCAAGGACTGGCCTCCCACAACTCTAACACCAGGCCAAGTGGGACTATTGCCAGCTTCCTGTTCTCTGTGGCCACCTGTGTGCAGTGATCCTTTGTCCATGTCTACTGGCCTCTGTCAAACCACATCACCGGTATAACGAGAGGCCAGTATACTTGAATATGTACAGAACATCTCTCAAAGGACAAAAACAGCTCTGGCGAAGGGAAGAGGACTTCAGCTTTTTACCCTTATGAATTGTTTTAATATTTTGCCACATATAAGCATTTTTATAAGAAAAACTCCAATGTTTTTCAACATGAAAAAGATTCCCTGAAGATACTGTATATGTAAGCAAATGGTTATTAAACAATATATGGTAAATTGGCCAGGCATGGTGGCTCAAGCCTGTAATCCTAGCACTCTGGGAGGCAAAGGTGGGAGGATCACTTGAGGTCAGGAGTTTGAGGCTGCAGTGAGCTATGATGATGCCACTGCAGTCTAGCTGGGGCAACAGAACAAGACTGTCTCAAAAAAACCAGATCACAGACCTACAAAAAGGAACTTAGAGGCTGGGCACAGTGGCTCACACCTATAATCCCAGCACCTTGGGAGGCCAAGGCAGGGGGATTGCTTGAGGCCAGAAATTTGAAACCAGCCTGGGTAACACACCAAGCTCCCATCTCTTAAAAAATTTTTTTTTTTTTAATTAGCTGGGTGTGGTGGTATATACCTATAATCTCAGCCACTCAGGAGGCTGAGGCAGGAGAATCCCTAGAGCCCAGGAGTATGCAGCTGCAGTGACCTACGATCATATCACTGTACTCCAGCCTAGTTGATAGAGTGAGACCCTGTCTCTTAAAAAAAAAAAAAAAAAAAAGAAAAAAAAA